>QGMF01000360.1:0-36634 GCA_007821475.1 Lachnellula arida | reverse complement strand
ACTCCCACCTTGATAGCTTATAAGGTGTGTTGAGCTTAAAAGTATCCGTCGGTGGATTACTAATAGCTTCCTGGGCAAAGATTGCTGAACTGGTCGTGAATTGTGGGAAGGTCGTCTTCCGCCATACTCGCACGCCTGCTCCTTGGCTAACAATCTCCCAGATGTCTCCTGGTTCGATCAGGTCGAATAGTCGCTGCATTTGTTCGCCTGGAATCCCTTCGACGACTTTTGCTAGCCTGGGCGCTTCGAAAACTATACGGGTCGTGTCCCGGTATGTCACTCTGTAGTACGTCCCTGGCTCTGGTTGTCGGAGTCGTGGCTCGTAGACTGCCTGGAAAGCTGGCTTGCTTCCTACTTTGGGTTCCCAAATGTTTCCTAAAGCATTGTCTGCTACAACCCATTCTTCGTCCATATCTGGCAGCTCGTCTGCTGTTGTCTGTAGCGGAAGTGGATATTATTAAAAGTATAGTAGTAGAAACTTTACTACTTTAGATAAATATCTATAGTTGCTTAAAGTTAAAAGGGGAGTCCTAGAATAGTAGCTCTCTCTTTATACACTATATAGGGATTTTAATTAGTATTATATAAAATTTAATTACTAAGACTATAATGTGGCCTATACCTGTGAAAGGTCTAAAACCCTAAAATATATTATTAAATGCGCTAAAGTTTAATGACTTTTCTTACTCTAGCTATAGCCTAGGAATAATAAAGAAAATTAGGTGAGACCTCTTAATATATTATATATGCGAGATAAGTACTATAAGCTATTACTTTCACATTTGAACCTGTTTGCTAGGTTCCTAGAGGTTATAGACTTCTATAAAACTATTTGCCCTTAATAGGGCTTAGGGAAGGGATATAAGGGGAGGGGAAGTAATAGTAGTAAGGGTGAGAATTTAGGGAGGGGTTATTTAGGTTATAGGAGGGGGAATATATAGTTTTGGATTAGAGTATAAATTATAGGGTTTTCTGCATTTTTAACTATTCTATTTAGAAAAAGTTTTTTATTTATTTATATACTACTATATATAATTAGAGAGTACTATCTATTTTCATTTACGTTTTTGCTTTTATATATTATAGCTTAGGCTATATAACGCCTACTTAGGCTTATCTATTAGCGCTTACATGCCTTGCACTATTATACGCCTTTAGGCTTATAACCCTCTAGGTTTATAACCTTTTTAACACCTATTACCTGATTATTTTTCTATTAAAACTTACTATATAAATATCTCTTTTAAATTAGTAGAGGGAGAATATTAGCTAGATAAGCACTTGCTTAGCGCCTATATAGCTAAATTTTAGCTTCTAGGTTTAGTGTATATACTTGTAAATTACCTAGCTAGTTATGCCCTAATGCCCCCTAGGAGGCTTGGAGGAAGCCTACGGCTTCTCTCCCTCGGCGTTAAACACTACTACTACTACTACTACGAGTAAGCCTTTTGATTTATGTGTCGTCTTATCGTAGACCGAGCCAGCCAATACCCTACTCCTTCCCCAATCAGCCTGTTTACTAATTTAGATTGGTTTAGGGCGAGATATAGAGGTACGGGGCGTTACTGGAGGTACGGAGACTTGCGTTACATATCTAGTATGCTTACGATTGAAGCAGTTGACCTAGTTTAAGCATAAGTTAACTGGATGGGCTCTTCCTACCCGTCAGCTTTGAGTTTAAATTCCCTCAACTCCTATGCTTGAAGTTTTAGAGAACGCTCCCTTCTACTCGTATGGAAGTAGTGGACTTAAAAAGCAGAAAATTAACGAGGAAACAGATCGCTAAAAAAAGCATATTTCGATTGTGAATGCATCCAGAGTTGAGACTTATGCTATATATTTATGCTGCCTACGAAAGGTAAATGCCGAAAAGGAAAGAAAAAAGAAAAAAAGAAGAGTCAGGACACCCTCGAACAAGTTCGACGATTCATTCTTGCAGAAACCTAGACCAGTACACCATTACACCTTGGATGTGTTTTGATTTCTTTTTATTTAACTCTATATACCCACTACCCTATCCTCGGCCCGGTAGCATGCATGGTGAATGTGAATGTAAATGCGAATGGGAAACACAAAGCAGCCGCTCTTTGACGGCAATGACGCGAAGTGCAACAAAACAAGTAAATCTTCTATTTAGGACACTTATTCACCGCAAAGGACAGCGCTGTGAATGACCACTTCTTGTACCAAGTCAAGGCACGGGCAAATGATCACCTCGCTTAAATCAGGGGGTTTCTGGAGGAAGCACTTAGCCCTCAAACTTCCTTGTCCAACGAAATAATCTAAGCCCTCGATCCTACTTTTTTACTTACGGAGTACAATTACCACGCAGTGTGGCCCCCGTCACATCTCAAGTCGGCACCGGTCATGAAACTACTCCCGTCACTCAGCATAAACAGAATCGGCGCCCGATACTCCTCCGGATGAGAGAACCTCCCCAGCATACTCCCATCCAACCACTGCGCCTTAATTTCTGGCCGCGCCAGCGCACCGGCCGTCAGCCTAGTGAAGATGTAACCCGGGCTGATAGAATTCACCCTGATAGGCGGGCTATCGGACTGATTTCCCCACTCCGCCGCCAGGGAGCGAGCAAGTTGCTGCACCGCGGCTTTCGACGAGTTATACGCCGCAGTATTAACTCCCTTTCCTCACCTTAGCATACAGACTCGACTCTGAGTTGTTTTGGATGGGCAATTGTGTTATCTATACGTACCTTGTTTGCGACAGAGCCGCTCATACTCGCAATGAGAACCACGCTCCCGGCTGCTTTCTGCTCCTGCATCACCCTGGCCGCTGCCTGCACGACGAGAAAAGTGCCCGTGACATTCAGGTCGAACAGGCGTCGGAAGTCTTCCGGTGGGTAGTCCACAGCGTTGAATTCTCCTGATATTCCGGCTGTGGTGACTACGCCACGCAATGGATGCCGAAGCCCCTTGACGGCCTGCTGTATGCTTTTGGAGACTTGATCCGCGTCTGTGACGTTGACGGAGTAGTAGAAATACTGAGCTCCGTTTTCAGTGGCAATGGTATGGAAGCGTTCTGTGCTGCTACGTGAGTTACCGTTGGAGAGTTATTGGGGCGGAAGAATTACCTAGATCCGGTGGGTGTTCGGGGAGGTCGAGACAGATGACATCGGCTCCTGATTCTAGAATCGAGATTATCAAGGGAGATCCAACTCCTCCGAGTCCACCTGATACTGCATGGGATTAGGTCTTCCTCGGACTTCGAAAGAAGTGAGTGAGAGTTACCTAATATTGTGCGATTCTGAAGCTTGAAGAGGTCTTTGGTAGGGATTTTATATGCTGCGTTGTCCATGTTCTTTGTTAGTTTTAAGGCAGTCGATATTTTTGAGCTTCTACTCTGTAAAATAGTAAAGAAAGAAGAGTCCTTGTATTTATAGTATAGTCGAAGCTTACGTCTGGTACGGCCATCTGCGGGCCATGTACTACCCTACCTACCTAGGTACATATCTACCCCGCTATCAGCTGTCGATCTCCTACTGTACGTGGAGCTGCGGGGAGTGAGAATAGTAATGTACCACAAGGCACCGAAACCAGAAATCGACATCACATGTTCTTCCTAAAGAGCCCGGTCATAATGATAGTCTTGCATATAATTTGAAAATAGTAGTGGCATGAAATTCACCCTGATTATCGCAATTCGAAATGATCCCTTCAAGAGGCTGGACAAATTCAAGTCGCTCCACGGATGAGAGTCTTGATACCTTGTCCACTTTTCGTACACTCCCACGCTTGAGTTACTTCCTCAAAAGGAAACACGCCCGTGATCAGATCCTTGACCGCAACCTTTTTCGAATCCAAAAGATGCATCGCCAATTCATAATCACCAGCTCCGTAGCGAAAGCAGCCTTTCATATTAATCTCCTTCTCAGACAGTGCAGAGATGGGAAACTGGACCTTGGGCTTCCCAAGCCCAACCTGGATAAATGTCCCTCCACGCCGTAGGACCTGGATGCCGACATCGATACAGACTTCCGCGCCGGTGGCTTCGAGAACCACGTCTGCACCTTCGCCCAGCGCGTGCACGTCTTTGATCTTCCGCGCCGTCTCCTCAGGCGAGTCCTCGCGTGCTGGAAGATAGGAGCCTGTCGCTGCAAACCCGGTCGCGAAGTCTAGCCTCGACGCATTAACGTCCACCGAGATGATCTTCCGTGCCCCCATAGCCTTCGCAACAGCCGCACACAGCACCCCCACCGTGCCAGCGCCAAAGACAACGACGTCCTGTCCGACCTTGATATCGGCCTGCCGGGACGCATGCACAGCCACGGACAAGGGCTCCACCAGCACGCCTTCATCCAGGGCCACGGAGTCGGGCAGCTTGTAGCAGAAGTCCTCGGGGATCTTGTAGTACTTTCTGAGCGTGCCGTGCGAGTAGGGCGGGTCGGCTGCGAAGGTCATCTGCGGACACAGGTTGTAGCGTCCGGATTTGCAGTTCTTGCACCGGCGGCAGGGGAAGCCGGGTTCGATGGCTACTCGGTCGCCTTTTTGGAGCGAGCTCACTGCTTTGCCGACTTCCCAGACGACTCCGGATGCCTCGTGTCCCATGATCAGCGGGCGTGAGGCGTCGACTTTGTTGAGGATTCCCCCGTGATTCCAGAAATGAACCTGTTTTGCTGTTAGTATTTGTTTTTGTGTAAATATGTCAAGCTTACATCGCTGCCGCAAACTCCGACGAATGAAATGTTCAGAACGACATCATGTTCATCTGTGATTGTTGGGTACGGGCTGTTCTCGATTTTGGCAATTCCAGGCCCGTATAGAAAACAAGATGGGTTTTCCATAGTTGTATTTCTTTGACTTGTGTTATTTCAATGTTGTTTTATTTTTACGCTGGCTGGTGAGAAAGGATGCTAGCGTGGAGTGTAAAGTTGGGGATCTTTTGAGGGGGGATATTTCAGGGGAAAAAAGAGAATTTATAGAATTTACCATTCATAAAATGTAGCAATCGCAACGCTTCCTAGCAGCAAGGTGATTATGTTAACATGATCATAGATTCCCTTTCAAAGGGCGTCGTTCTCAGGTTCCATGAGCTGACGCCCGACTACGCACGCCCTGCAACGATATCTTGCCACTCCACACCTCCCTTGCAGCACTAGGGAGTATTGATCGAGGTCCTTATTAGATAAGAAAGAAAGCGTCTTTATTAGATAAAAAAGGGAGAACGAGGCGCGGAGGCAGGATGACACGCCACGCGCCTTTTGATCCCTGCAAAAGAGACACGCTACTTCTGTAACGGCCATGTCGCGGCGAAAGGCCACCGTCAAACCTTCCGCAATATAAACTCGTACGGAGTAGGATTTCTGTACTGCACATGCGTGACAGAAGCGATGGGAAGGGAAGCTCAATAGTCGTACATGCGTAGAGTATTGTATTGGTAATTCCGAGATGAATCTCCCTAACCCATCAATTAGAATCCTCGCAATCAGTATGGGTGGCCAGCAGATTGGACTGAGCACCAAAGACTATAAAGGGTCTGCAAGTTGCAACATACCTATTATTTGGCCAACGAGAACAGAAAAGGAGAGTGCCACCAACTGAAAGTGGAAATTATCTTCGTACTCCGTAAACCAAATTCCCAACAAAGTAGAGAGATCTCCCGAGAAATTGGAGTGGCTGAGTAGTGCTTACCTGATATGGCACTGCACTGCAGTCATATCCTTAAATCAACGTCTTTCGATATTCTCTCTGTTCTGATCTACTCCGTACGGTAGCTCGTTGCAGATATCAATTGCAAATTATGTCTGTCTCAAGTGAGATGGTCATCTGGGTATCACCAAGACCGCAATCTCCAACGCTGTACGAGTATCCATCCGACCGTTGTGTAGCATTTGTCGCGAGGTTGCGGAACCGCAGAGGCCGGGATTTTGTTTTTATTTGCAGTCTTAGTCAAAGAATCTGCCTGTCTCCAAGGCTTCCTGGATAGCAAACAGCTACAGTTACTCGCTTTTCGTCCCGTTGTTTTTCACTTTATATTTCTACACTCCGCTATGTAAAGAGCTTGGATCCAATAATTACGAGGCCTTTAAACCCAATCTTAAAGTGAGAATTCCAAGGTGGGGCCTTTTCTTTCGTGGTTTAGGATCCACTCTACGGAGTATGCTAGGGTAAAGAACTAGGCAGACCTATAGGATTTTACCCATCTACGCTAAGCCGCGGATGTACTCGGGCCAATTTCTCACGAGTCCGATTTAAGCGAAAATAAAGTGTAAGTATATAGTTTTCTTTAATAAACGCTGCGTAACTTACTTCTAAAGCTTCTAATAATATAGACTATAGAAAAGTAGAGTATTAGGCATAAACTTATCTTTTTTTAAATTTATTTTATAAGTTAAATACAATAGAAATAAGGTGAGAAATTACTAGATTCTAGTGATAAATATAGACTTTAGGTGAGAGAAAACTATTAGTTAGAATTTACTAGTATTTAGACCTCTAAAATGATTTCCCTCTATATAAAGTTATAATTTACTATATTCTAAAAGTATCCCTTATATAAAGTTTTCTACGAATAAAGCCTAGAAAGAAGTTAGGATTTTTATAATATTATATTTTTTGGTGGTTTTCTACCTATTTTCGCGTATTTGCCCCACGTTCGGACTGAGAAATTGGCCCGAGTATAGGTACTGTAGTGGGGCCAGACTTAAAAAGTCTAGGGTGTTGTCACCAAATCTATATCTTTCCACATTATATACTTTTACTAGGCTTATATGGACTCTAGCTCTGGGAGACTTTCTCAATCTAGTATAATATAAGGTTTGGAAATTTACTATACGGAGGTAGGTGTATCGTAATCGGAATCGGGTAGCGGGAAAGGCATTTCTAACACAAGTTCTCGTTTAGTTACACTACCCGTGCGGGGTGCGGGGTTACAAGGATATCATGATGACAGCCGGTAAGGAACATCCAAGTCATTAAAACAGAGTCAAAGCTGACTTCCAAATCCTCATTTTCTGCAAGACACCTCCCACATACTTGAAGATTGTATTCGTCGTTTTGCTTTCGATACTAGAATACGACTACGAACTAGTACCTGAATCATGGACGCTGCTACTTTGGAAGCTGTAGCCCTCGTTGGGGCGGTACTGGGTGTTGCATCTCATCTGGGCTATTTCATCCACGGAGAGCATCACATGCAGGGAACGCGAATTTACCTCTCTTTCTTCGCAGTCACAACCTTCTTATTCGTCTCAGTCATTAGACTCGATGGTAATCATTCATACCTGGCAGCCAGCCAAACCACAGCAGCCGCCTCTCTATCCTATCTAAGCACCTTGACTCTCAGTATTTTAACCTATCGTGCTTTCTTCCATCCACTTCGCAATTTTCCCGGGCCTTTCAGTGCAAAGCTTAGTAACTTCTCTCACGTGTTTCGAATTTTCAAAGATTCGAGAAATTTTGTTGAAGTGGATAAATTACACCAGGAGTATGGAGAATTTGTGCGGTAAGTTTCATTCTCCCACAAGCATGACAATGACTGACAACATGTGTGGTTCAGGTTTGGGCCCAACGAGATTACCACCACATCTCCGGATGCAGTGGCCATATTATTGGGAAGTGGCTCGAAATGTTCGAAGGCCCCATGGTACGATTGTATCACGTAAGAATATCGCTTCCACTAGCATTCCTTCAACTTGAATATGCATTATTTTCTCGATTTCACTTAATACTCTCGGAGTAGCACTTTGATCTTTCCAATCTGCTTTGTCGATATAGCAAAGGCTAATAAATGCACTACAAGATACCCAAATGTTTCACTGCAGTTGACTCGCTCGAGAGTTCTGCATGATAAGCGAAGGAGGATATGGGATCGCGCTTTCACTATGAAGGGTAAGATGCTATTCAAACTTATTGAGAAGACGACATCAAGTACTGACGAAACGCTGTTAGCTCTTCGGGAATACGAAAGCCGTGTCAGGACCTACACTAATCAACTCATATCTGTTTTGGATACAAAGACGGGGCAATCTATTAATGCCAGCCTTTGGTTCAATTTCTATTCTTTTGATATCATGGGCGACATGGCTTTTGGCCAGTCTTTTGATATGATGAAGAGTGGCGAAAAGGTGTGAAGACACTGAAATTCCTCAAAAATGTCTAATTGACAATTTCCAGCATTCTGCGATCGAGATTTTGCATGGAGGCATGAAACCACTTGGGGTCTTCACGCCGATATCCTGGATCCTTCCACTTCTTCTAGATATACCGGGCCTCAGCGGCGGAATTAAAGCTTTCCAACAATACAATAAAGATCGAGTTGCTATCCGTAAAGAGGTATGTTTCTATAGCGCAGTTTACACCGTTTATCTGACTTTGATACCCAGAACACCCCTGAAACACCAGACCTATTCAGCTGGTTGATCGACGCCGAGAAACAAAGTAACGACCCAATTCATAAAGACCCGAGATGGCTCTGGGGCGACAGTGCACTCATCGTTGTAGCTGGAAGTGATACCACCGCTGCGACTCTGACCCATATCTTTTATCACCTCTCACGCTTACCAAAAGTATCATCCGCGCTTCGAAAAGAGCTCGATGCATTCTACCAGCCTGGATCTGAGTCCGAGTTCAAGGATCTCCAAGAGGCTCCCTATCTTAACGGCGTAATCAACGAGGCGCTACGGTTGCATCCTCCAGTCCCAAGCGGACTACCGCGCTTCACCCCACCAGAAGGCATAACAATTGGTTCGACATATATCCCCGGAAATGTTCAAATCTCAACTCCATTCTGGAGTATGGGCAGACGTGAGCCTGTCCCACTTTTCAATTTTAGCTTCATTGATACTAACGCCGGGCAGTTGAATCATGCTACAAGAACGCGGAAGAATTTCTCCCCGAGCGATGGGAGGAAAACTCAGAGCTAATTCTTGACAAGTCGGTGTTTGTACCTTTCTCCTCTGGTAAGTTCCTCACTGCAATACTCCGGTAACTACAATAAAGACTAACCTTCGTCTCCAGGGCCGTACGGATGTGTTGGAAAGAACCTGGCGCTCATGGAACTTCGAAACGTGGTAGCTCGTATTGTCACGGAGTTTGATACCAAGTTCGCACCGGGTGAAGATGGACGCACATTGATGGAAAAGTCGAAAGACGTATTCACGATGGAGCTGGCACCTCTGGAAGTGGTTTTTACGAAGAGGAAGGACTGAGAGTCTAGCTTCTCTCCCCAAGCATTAAGTTTTCGAACTATTCTTAGCCTGTCTCTAGCTAGAAGTGGAAGTAAAAGACCAGTAAAGTCGCTAGATTGCTTGTATTGTTTCGAATTGAGTGTTGAGATATGCTAAATTATTATAAAATCGTGAAAAGAAGAGAAGTAAAATAGTGAAGAGAAAGTGCCTAAAAGTAGGAATTACCATAGCTTTTTAGGGCCTCAGGGGGCGCGGGGTGGGGGCGGGGTTCAGGGGCTATAACCTACTAAAATAGACCCACTACAACTTAAGTTAAAGTTCAGTTCTAAACTTCAAGTAAGTGAGAACTTATGAAATAAGTTTAAGTTCGTCGTTTAAACTGCAGTTAACTGGATAGAGAACTACCTAACCATCAAAAGCCTTGCACACCGCTGAGCCAGGTACGGAACGCAATTCGCGTACTCGGGTCCTGCTAGTAACTGCTGAATATTGATTGTTCTATGCTAGTAATTGAACGCTTCTAAAAGGGCCCTTAACTACTTTTGATTTTCTCTTCCGGCTTTTAGTAACTTACTTTTTTCTTACCCGGATTTTCCGTTTGTTTAATATCTAGATAACACTTTGAGTTTAACACGTAGCTCTAATCAGGAAGCGACCGGCCACGTGTTGGAAACCACGTACAGTAGCACAAATAGATAACTAGTGTCAAAAATCGATTTTTGGTACTGAGAAGTCTAAAGTGAAAAGGTCCGAACCTAGAATCCAACTTATGAGGGGATGTAGAAATTAAGTCACGTGATATGTACGTGATCATGAATCATACTGGTGATCTAGACCCACCTTGTGGGATAGCGCTAGGGTATCTATGCTCTACATATAGGGGCTCTACTCTTTCTCGTTTCAGTCTCTACAAGTTATTATACCGGTTCTACTTCACCCCTGCTTATGACCATCCCTCACTTAAGGTTGACACGGTAGTTATTTGTGGAGCAGTACCTAGCCGAGCCAGCAAACAACTTCTGAACTACATACCTCAACTTCTCCCTAATTTTTCAATCTCGAAAATGCTTTCATCTCTGCAACTATTTGGAGCTTCTAGCTTGTTAGCTATCAATATGTTGGCCCAGAGTACTGTCGATTACTCTCAGTCTGCGTTGGATGTCCTCATTCCATTCTGGAACTCCCCATCCGCGGGTATGTACTTTTCTCAGAGTTTCCTTGCGGGTTTGACCCTGATCGTGAGTTCAGTCTAAGTTTCAATCTATATGTGGAGTTTCTTGCCTGGCTTTTCACAGCTACAGTATGGCGAGGAGGCGCTAACATCCCAATCTTGAAGATTTCTCCTTCACTGATGGTCCACGCGTGAAGTTCCGGGTGGATACACAAATCTACCAACCAGTCATCGATACAGGAAGCTGTGGTTTAATCGTTTCGGCTGCCGAGTTCCCCAACTGGACCCCAGAGCTCGCCGGAAAATATCCCGTAGGCGTCGAGTACTTGTCCAGTAGCAAAAAGCTCTACGTCGGAAACTGGATTGAAAGCGATATCGTGTTTCTTGAAGCCGATGTAGCAGCCTCTTTTCCCATTCTGGTCGTATCCACACGGTACATCTGTCCTGGCTACGATTTCGTCAGTGATGGCCCCAATTGCACTTCGCCAACGGAGACTATCGACATGCCCGCCAACATCTCTCTTCTCGGCGTTGGGTTCGGTCGCCAATTCGACGGGCAGCCGCAAGGCAACCCGGATAAAAACCCATTCCTTAACATTGTCAGCATTGATGGTACCCCCATCAATGCAGCCAGTAATTTTCGTACCGGATATAAGATCTCCAAGGAAGGAGTTACCCTGGGTCTCACAGCAAACAACACTGCCGGCTTCAACTTCGTTGGCTTAGACAAAGGTGTGACAGATGATCTACGAGACTGGGCGCCAGTCCCGGCAGGTATCCGTGTTGGAACTGCGCCACTTGTCAGTGATGACACGACTGCGCTGTTGGATACTGGGATTGATCAAATGTATCTGACCGTGCCGCATTCGATGCCGGTTGAAACACACAATGGGACAAGTCTGAGCTCTGGCGCGAATGTCAGTGTCCTTGACGATGGGCAGGTAGTTGAAGTGCAGTATGGGCGACCTGGTGCAAATGCCGCGAGTTACAGTTTCAAAGTTGGGGATGTGGATTCAGTTGAGACAGGGGTGGCACCACCGCAGGTGATTGTGAGAAGGTCTTCGACTAAGAAGCCTTTTGTCAATACCGGAAGGCACATCTATAGAGGATTCGAGATCGTTTTTGACGCAGCTGGGGGGAGATATGGCTTCAAAGCTACTAGCTAAGTCTGCCTAGACCAAATGTCAACACTGAGCCACAAGCTGAAAGTTACTCTGAAGCTTTTGATAATTCATGTAAACCGTATTCAACCTCAGCCCCGACAAGAGGCAGAGGTGCTATTCATCAACATGAACTAGAGCAATTGAATTCTCGGTCGTCGATCGTTCTTGCCCTTCTAGGAATAACAGACAGCCGGCCTTAGTAAGCGCCTTCCTCGCCGTCCCTTCAAGAAGAAGGAAGGGTAGCTTGCAGTGGATAGAAAAGCATCACTAATTTATAATGTTCCAGACTGCGTGGGACATTAAAAAGCGAAGTCGGAATTCACATTCACATTCAAATTGCCTGGACGAGACCAGACCCTCGCTTACGGTACATCTACGCCAGCGCGTCTTGTTTCTACAAACTTTCGCAACCTTGAACCTCGACACACACCGTCATCCTCAGATTTCTTCGCATAGCTCTAGGAGCAGGTAAGCAACCCGTGACACGGCCAGCCCTTCAACTGCCTGAGATCTTGGGGGACAGATTTGACTCTGATATTAGGTGAATTCTTCCGAAAGTCCCTCACAAGACAGCAAAGACAACAACGACAGCAACGACAGCAACGACAGCAACGACCGCAACGATAGCAGCGACCGCAACGAACAAGGACCTCCGCAGCTGCTTCTACGAAACCCGGAAGAATGATAGCCAAGACATCAAAGCGCTCCCCGGGCCCTCCCGAGATGCCAAACGAGATGTGGGAGCAGGTGTTCCAGTATCTTGAGCCGAAGGACATCAAGGCAGTGCGCTTATCATGGCGAAATTGGGTCCATATTGGCTGGATAGTTCTCTTCCAACGACCCTTTGTCTTCCGAGAAGATAGGAACGACGTGACACGATTAGAGCTCGTTTTAGGCACTTTATGCATTTTACCATCAACCCCGATACTCCCCACAGCTATTAAAAGCCTCCGATTTGAGCTTGGGCACATGAACATTCACCACATGGCGCGCAACTTAGCCGGAGTATATGGCGTCCGCTACAATACCCAACAATCATTAGAATTTGACGAGCAACACAAACAATCGGTGGAAGCACTGCATAATGAGGCCGTTCGAGAGTATGCTTCATGGAACGCTGCCTTTCATAACTCATGGAACTGGGTATTCGAGAAGGGTCCAATGCTCCGAAAAGTATGGCCATCACTCGAAAATTTGGAGCGTATTGATTTCACCTACCAAAGTTCGCCGTTCTTGCACAACTTCCTCCTTGAGGCCTGGGTTGAAGGGAGTGATCAAAGCAACTTTCAAAAGACAAATAGGGAATTTCGAAATGTTATTGAAGCTATCCAACAATCGAAACCTCCGCTAAAACACCTCAGTCATGACCAACTCCCTGTTGATTTTCTTGTCGCCAACGCAGACCTTGGATTGAGACTTTTGACGCACACGACATTCACTGGCCTGCGTACGCTTCATCTGACTTTCGATGCCAGTACCGCTCCACATTTGAAATTCTGGAATAATCTGGGAAAGTTTCTACAAACAGTACCTAAACTAAAAGATCTCAGGCTTGGTATCGCTCCGTTTTGCCAAAAAGGTAGAACCCAAGACAAGCTGTGGGAATTTTCTAGAAACCCAGCAGGATGGTACGTTCCTCTGTGGAAAATTATAGGGGACTATCATTGGCAGGAACTTGAGTCCTTGAGGCTCGATGGACTACTAGTCTGCGAAAAGGGTCTAGCAGACTTCCTGAAGCGTCATTCTAAAAGCCTGAGGTCGCTAGAGCTGTTCACAGTTGGGCTTTGGTATGGTAGCTTCAGAGGACTATTGACTAGCTTGAAGGCGTCTCTAAGTTTGGACAACTTCCGTATCTGGGGAACACTGCGTGCATTTCATACTCCATGCGAGGCTTGGAGGTTACGACCGACCTATAACGACACTCCTGGATGGTTTTCACCCGAATTCGAGGCATTTATAGAAGATCTTACGGCCCGATATTGGGATCCAACGGACACCAACTTCGTGTCTCCTGAAGATGTTGGACTACGCCTGAAATCTTTCATGACAACCAGCATCGATTGGCCACTCAAAGAAGAAGACGTGCTTAAGAGCATCATCGATATATCATCTTCAAATGAAGGGCGGCGTCACACGGACACCTGTTGTGAAATGAGTATGGACGACGTAAATGAGGGTTGGGAAAACGGGATTATACAGTCCTTGTGGGACTGGCCCGACTTTGAGACCGAGGACGTGACGCAACTCGGGAGTGAAATGACTGAGAGGTATAACAATAATAGGTTTGACGAAGAAGGATTTGATCAAAACGGGTTTGACATTCATGGGGTTGACTACGTATACCAGGATCCAAATATCGCAGCAGGTGGGGGTGTGTTTATGACTCGAAAAGGAAATTTGGATGAGATCGTGTACGAGCTTTCGAGATATGCAGACATCACAGAAGAGATTGTTTCTCTCCAGGAGATAAATGGCGGAGAAACTGGCGACTCGGGGAGGCTTTTACATATCGTATCTAAGAATAGGCGTTTTGCCCCAGGAAGAGCAGCAGCTTAGGGGAGATAGAAAAAGCAGAACTAATTTATAATGTGCCACATGGCGTGGGACATTAAAAGTCATTCGCCTTCGAGGTTCTAGCTGAGGGTGGATAGAAAAAACAGAACCAGTTTACAATGTGCCACATAGCGTGGGATATTAAAAGTCATTCCTTCTAGTGCTGTGCGTGAACGTGAAACATCCGCCCAGGGCTTCGCTTCTATCCGCTGGACGTAAATTAATACTACGGTACTACTACTATTATAATATTAAAAGTCAACTATAGTGAGTGCCGCCCCCGCCTTTATCCATCTAGTACAAGAAGCATTAGAGTCTTTATATTAAAGGCTATAAAATACTAGAGGAGCAAAACTTATAATATAAGCCCTAGGCTTATAATACCAGCGCTATATAAGTAATAGCTTTAGACTTAGAGTAATATCAAAGGAGGGTATAGTGCAGGATAGGAATTATTCTAATTTATATTATAGTATATACTATACTACCTTAAGCCTCGTATTAAGATATATAAGCACTTATAAACTCGACTGGTCATTTACGATAATATTTACATTATTACTAAAAGTCTAAATATAGCTCTGGGTTTAAAGAATGAACTCTAGTTTACGCTTTGACAAGGCGGGAATTGTTTCCTCTTTAGGGCATTTTATAATCAATTGTAAACCACATATAGCCGAAGATGCCGACCCACCCCCGGCTTTTTATGACCTCACTCGCTTCGTTCCCCAGAACACAACATATCCGAGCACATAGACATAGATGCTATTGACGATACGAGCATACCTCTACTCCTTGACTCCTAGATAACGTGTTAATACCTGCACTCATAACAACGACAGAAGAGGCTTTCCAGTTTACCCGCTCGCCCGAGAAACCCAAAGACTGGTTTCAACACTGAACGTGAGGTACAGTGTCCAACCATGAATACCTCCAGCAATACGGAAGCCGCTCTTGGAGCTTCAGCACCGTTATATGCCTTATATGTCTTTTTTCAGAGCTCGCCTGCGATCTGGAGTCTTATCGCCATCTTTTCATCTATCGTTTCATACCTGTTCTTGGCCAGTCCTAAAATCCAGTCTTCTTCAAGCAAAGCCGAGCGGGCCAAGGCTATGAAGGCAGCATTCAAAGCCATTGAAAACCGAGCTGCAGCACCTAAGAATGTGGAGGTAGGCAAGGCGAGTGTCTTGATCATGTACGGAAGGAAGTCATATTGACTCTTATTCCAGAATGCTGCTCTGTCGAATACAATGCAGATTAGCAAAGTGAGTGCATCCAAAACGCGTTTTTTAATGATCTAATTTGTGATAGCTCTGGATATATCCCATTAAATCCATCAGAGGATGTCCCGTTTCCCACGCGGTGTTGACAAGAGAAGGATTCTATCTGGATCGCAAATTCATGCTCCTAAAAGACCTCGAGGAAACCCCCCGCAAGCTTCAAAACATGCACGTGCCAGCCTTCCCAAGCATGAGTCTCTTCCACACCGCCATCGAAGGCGACAAGCTCATCGTCAGCTATCGAAGACCAGGAACGGCCCACCCCACCGGCGCGACCCTCGAAGTTCCCCTCGAGCCTTCCAACCTGGAATCGCTGCAGAAGCTGCCCATCAATATGCACAGCAGCCACACCACGGCGTACGATCTAGGCGCCGAACCCAGCAAGTGGTTCTCGGACCGCTTCGGCTTCAAAGTCGTCCTCGCGTACTGGGGAGGCAACCCCCGCCCCGTCCTCGGTAACCTGCCCGGGCAGCCCACAAACCAGGGCCGCAAGAAGAAGACCGTGGTCGCGCAGACCGCACGCCGGATCCCCGTGCTCCGGTCGCTGCTCGGAGACGACGACGATGGCATTATCGCGTTCAACGACTGCGCGCCCTATCTCGTCATCAACGAGCGGTCCGTCGCCGACGTCTCGACCCGCTTGCCGGAGCACATGGAGATGGACCACACGAAGTTCCGCGCCAACATCGTGGTCACCGGGTCCGAAGCCGCGTTCGAGGAGGATTTCTGGGGCGAGCTGACCTTTGGAGGGGGAGGCGGCGAGGAGTCGAGCAAGATCATCCTCACGGGGAACTGTGCGCGGTGCAAGTCGCTGAACGTGGATTACAGGACTGGCGAAGCTGGGAAGGGCAAGGACGGGGAGATCTTGAAGCTGCTGCAGAAGGATCGGCGGGTTGATGCGGGTACGAAGTACAGTCCGATTTTTGGGCGGTATGGGTTTGCGGGCAGGGAATCGGAGGGGAGGGTGCTGAGTGTTGGGGATGAGGTCTTGGTGTCGAGGAGGAATGATGAGAGGACTGTGTTTTGTAAGTCTCCCTCCCTCTTTCACTCCAATTTCATGATCAGCGACTTTTACTAAATGTTTTTTGTAGATTGGCCTGGTATATCTAGTGTCAACCCTAGCGATTGGGTAGGGTATACCTAGGTACCCGCGGATACCCGGGTAAAGCCCTCACGGGTACCGCCAGGTAAGATTCTGCGGTTAGAGTATATATTCGGGGTTCTTTTACGAAAACCCGGCCTAGGTATCCGGGTATTTTAGCCTTGTTTATATGGGAATAGTTGGAGGATAGATACCTAGGTCAGAAAGTTTTGGGAGGGAGATTTAGTCTCTGGATAGGTGTAGTTTTAGGCATAAATGAGCCTAGCGGGATAAGAAAGTGGAAAGCTTTCTGCTTTATTCTCTCCTATAGTATACCCTTATTTTATGCTTTCTGTCCTTCTAAGCTTAATTCTCACTAGAGTGCTAAGGTGCTTTCTAATTTTTACCGGATTAAGCAGGGTTATCACTTTCCTACTTTCCTAGGTAATTAGAAGTCTTTTCCCATTCTAATCTTTCTAGCTAGGCTAGCTACGGCTTCTAACCCAAGAGGCTTAATCTTAGAAAGATAGGAGTTTGAAAACGCTGCTTATAGGGATTGGCAGGAGGAGTTCTTGAGGACTTTGGGGAACTTTTAGTATACTTGTAAGTTTCCATATAAAACCTTTCGACAAAAGGAACATCTCTTGATTCCCTGACTCGTCGTCAACACCATTCAACTCAGCACGTCCCAGCCGCCCCCCCTGGGCCAACCCAAGCATCTTCCTGCATGATAGCATCACCACCACAAGCCGGAACCGTCAACGTACGGTTCCGCGTCTCATACAGCCATGCTTGATTGCAATTCTCCTGCCTGACATACTTGTAACTGACCGTCTCGCCAGCATCCAGATACGTACTCACGCTCCAGAGCGGCCGATCGGAAGTATACCCACCGGCACCCATAGGCAAAGCGTTCTCAACATCCCAGGCGCCAATGTCCTCAGCACTGCCAATCACATATAGATTCTCCCCGAAATACGTCGACGCGTTGACGTTGAAGACGACGTTTACCTGGCACGACGACGTGACATTCGGCGCCCCGGCTGCGGTTGCTGGCACGTAGATGCCTTTCGTAGAGAGAGATGATGTCGGGCAAGTAGCTGGAGGTGTGATTGCATTTCGGCTTCCCCAGCTGCGGGGGAATCGTCCTGAGCGGCGCTGGGACATGGTGACGAAGGCCGCGTACGACCAGGTGAGATCGATGGCCGACAGAGGCGCGCCTGTGTCACGGTTGAACTGTTCCGCGAGTGAGCCGTTGGCCGGGATGTATTTCTCTGCAACCGCTACGAATGAGTCTGCGTAGGCGGTGACGGCGTTCATGATTTCGACAAACGGACTGTGTGCGTTGCCGCTGTTGTACTGGCGGACTTGTACCGCCGGATAGAGGTCCTTGAAGAAAGCTAATGAGGTTTCGTCAACGAAGAGGTTGTGGCGTGCTTTCCATTGCGCGACTGCGTCGTACAGGAACTCGGCGGCGGCGGTTGTGATTAGATACCTGGGGGGTTAGTAGGTGTAGTTAATTCGCACCGGGAAGCGAGGAGACGAGACGTACCAAGGATTGCCACCCTGGTATACGTCTTCGGCGTATCTACCTACTGCGACCCCAGAGCCCACAGGGATCCCGCTATTGATACTGTAAGTTTCTCTGAAAGTATCAATCAGGACTTTGAAATTCGCCAGTGACGTGCTGTGACATGGTTGCAGCGTTGGACTATCGCAGTATGCATCGATATCGAAGGTAGAAATAGATCCCAAAATGGAGTTTCCATCGAGACCGGTGCGGCTGTTGTTCACATTGATGTTCGAGACTGTGAAATTGCCGTTCCAGAAGCTCTGGAGGAAGCAGAGCACTTCTGGTGCTTGAACACAGCCGGTACATGTGACTCGAAGGTCCTCTGCAAGCTGTGTTCCTTGGGCGAGTGCTCGGTGCTGGTTTTGGACCGTGAAGAAACTAGACCCTTGCGTTTCTTCCCACAGATCGAATCCGGTCTGGTTCCAGTATTGACCAACATAGCTCAGATCGTTGGCGATGATTGGCCATATTATGTCCTTGGCTTTGCTTGGCTGCCCGTTCTCGATCAACCAATTGCTATAGGTGATTAAAGCGATAGCACGCAGTGCTGGTCCATCGCGTTGAGGCCTTCCCCACGCACCGTTAAACCTGGTCCCATCGACCTGGTACTTTGGCTCTCCCATGCCAAGTCCAGCTGGCAGAAAGGTGCCCGATGGATTTGAGACCGTTTGTAGCACAGCTTGAGCATGGATGTAATCTTCAATGTAGGATTGCAGGCTCGTGTTGCCAAAGATGAATTCATCGATGATCATTTTCAACGTCAATGCTGAGTCCCGCGTCCAGGTGTAGAAATCTGCATCAGATTAGTCTTTCTCAATTCTAGAAGAACCGGAGGACTTGGAGATTATAGAATGGAGCTATGTATATAGCACTTACATGGTGGGTCAACTTTTGAAGGACTTGCAACCACGAAACCAGCCCCGGCTCCTGGGACCTCTGAGCCATCTGGTCCGATATTGTTCAGCGCACCCTGCAAGGAAATCGCAGCTTGTTTTGATACGGAATCATCTATAGCAGTTCTGGATTTGATTCCGGAACTTGGTGGGGCAATTGCTTGAGAGAACAGCAGAGAGACAATTGCTACAGCTATTGGGTAGAAATGGAACTGCATGTTGAATATTAGAGAAGAGAGAAGAGCCAGAGACGGGAGAAGACGATGAAGAAATTCTCAATAGTCCGTAGTTCTTCTCAAGCAGTATATACTCTGTACTTATGTAGTCGGTCTCCAACGGACCAATTGTTCTGTGCCGTCTTTAGTCATGCATGAGTGGTCCTCCGCAACACAAAGATCCATTCCCTTGGAGAAGCGGGGTAATTCCCCACCCCATTCCATAAAGTAAATATACCTGAACCCACACATCTTGCAACAACATTTTAACTTCTATTATGGCCAATTACTCCATATCTCGCCGAGAATGCTAAGGAAATGCCCAGCATTTTTCCAGCGACAGATCCCGGAATTGCGAGGTGCGGGCTGGAAGATGTCTCGCCCACATTTCTTCACACGCAACGATACTGTACGATGTGATTGCCTTCTTGTGGTTGTACATTTTCGTGTCGGATGATGCGCGGTGGCTTGTCCTGTTGATATCCGATGATGATGGTGTGAAGTCAAGTATAGATACGGAGTACTCCCTGGAAACTCCAATGCAGACATATAAACCTTCACGAAAGAATAAATACTTACTTGTTATATCCAGCAATATACAATTTGGTAATTGCTTCTATAACACACAAACTATAGGGGCTGTTTTAATAAATATAGGCGTAAAGCGATGACGTGACAAAACAAGCTAAATTCGACCAAGAAAGCCACTGCCGCTACCTACCTGGGCAGCGACGACTTGACTCATAAATCCTCGACGATGCCCATTTCCTACTCGCAAGGAGCATTGGAATTCGGCTTCACACGTGTTACATAGTAAGTAAGGACCATCCACTATCTATATTGTAATAATCAACTAAGCTAATAAAGTCACCAGCTCAAGGTCAAACTCCATCAAGAAAAGCCTTACAACCGGTGAAGCAGAGATACTTCTGCCTAAACAGTACCCAACACCCCCAATGTCACCACTTCAAGCCTTCGAAAAGTTTCCAGAGTTACCAGGAGAAATTCGCAACAAAATATACAAACTACTTCCCTATGTTACCAGACGAATCGTCGTGGTCGACACCATCGACGTTGAAACCCACTCCAGTCAAGAGGCCGATGCACAGAGGCCCCCCAGCGCTCCCGCACTATCGGTAGGACGCCTTCAGAACGGATTCCAACGCCAGCTATTCAGCAAACCAAGTCCGCTCCCGCTGTTTCTACAAGTCTCCCACGAGATGCGCGCAGAACTCAGACCCAACTACGAAGCGCTACTACCAGCTTGCGAAAACGCTCTCGTCAACCTTTCTGCGGATATCCTCCATTTCGAATCCTATGCCTTGTATCTCTTGGAAGAGGCCATAGAAGAAGCTGGCTCGATGGAGGCCAATGACCTACTATTAAAACCAGCGAGGATTCAAACAATTTTAATTGCTTTCGTGACGGAATCTCTCATTGATAGTGTATGGAAAATTGCAAGCGCGTATAAGCAGTTTCGCGATTCTTTGGAGGAGATGCAGTTGAAGATTCATCCGGCTGATCTTCAGAGATGGTGCGAGTATGTTAGTTGCAGACAAAAGAGTGGGGAGGGAAAGGTATTAGGACTTTTGAGGGTGGTTCAGGGTCCAATGCCGCGCACGCTGAAAGAAGTTTCCTCGAAATGGAAATCATCCAAGGGCGCAGGCTTCGTCCAGACGGCTAAGATATCGTAGATCGTAGCAGCGTCTGCTTCTGATCTGCGGTAGCAAAAAACCTCAACATGGATCTTCTTTCTGATTTCTTGGGAGCGGTAGTCCGGGAGAGCAGGGAGTGTCTTATTTCAGAATACAGATGCTTTAGATTTTCTAGTGCATTATTCTTGATCTATGAAGTAATTATCAGAAAACGCTACTTGTTAATTCCAAACATAGTATTCAATCGGCTAGTAACTAACTAGTAATTATCAGGTGGAGACCTGATGTTCCGGGGACGTGTCTACCTCTACATCAGGTACAGCAAAAAGTGAATGTCACAGCAAAAAGTGATTTTTTTAACGTATAGGTAAAAAGGTTAAATAAGCGACAAATTTGTTTTCTAGCGGTCGCTATAGCGCCAAGACCACTTTTCACTTTTTGCCGTGACATTCACTTTTTGCTGTACCTGATTTGGAGGGACGAGACCTCCCTAAAAAATCAGGTCTTTACCTGATAATTAGTTAGTTACTAATTATTAGTTTAAGCTTAAGCGGGTCTAAGAGAACATCTTAGTCTAAAGATAGCTAAGACTTATATCTCTAACCCTCTGGTTAAACCCTAGTTACTACTTTATTAATTAGCTATACTAATATTATATCTTATAGAGTTTATTAAAACTATTTTAGGATAGAGCGGGCAAAGGGTGTATAGTAAGCCTGAAAATGGAGTTTCTAGTTTAGTTACCAGATTAGCGTTTTTAGTATTAGAATATTAGCTTCTCTATCTTACTATAAAATGTTCACTTACCCCTATTATAAACGAAGCGAGCAAAGAAGGAAGAGCTGACTGACTATTAGCACATTCGTTTAAGAAAAGGCCCTTAATTTACCGAGATAGGGGATCCTTGAATTATTATAACGGGGAACACCGTCCGGGACTCGGGCTGATTCAATACTTACGTAGGAGGATGCAGGAACCCGTATATATTACAAAGCCTAGAGGAATCGCTCCATTTGTTTCGTGCCCTTCGAGTATCTCGCCTTTCATGATGTATTGCACTGCTCTCGCCGTTTTTGCTGTGATTGTTATCGCCACCGTTACTGTGCAGGCCTCTCCGACAAGTTTCAACCTCAGTGCCATCACTGCTATAAACAACACCTCTGTGATCCAATGCTGGCAGCTGACTGAGCCGCTCGTCACATCCTCAGTGCCTGGCATTGTCGGTGCTGCTGCTCAACAATTAGGCAGCCTCGCAAATGCGAGTTACGGATTCCTCCCAGCACATTTTGTTGGCACACCCCATCCTGCCCCAGCTGTGCAGTGCGTCCTCCTCCCCTGTCCTGTCCTGTCCTGTCCTAAGCTAATGCTGATAATGCTAGATACGTTGTATTTTTATCTGGACAGACACAGATTACGATCCCAAACTCGACGCAGCAAGCTATCTTCAAGGGCGGCACAAATGGTATAATCATCGCAGCGGATACTGCTGATAAGAGCGCGTTTGGGCACGTTTCAACTACGCTAAATGGGTCCGTTGCTGCGCTGCAAATCCCTACTCGGAAGGGGAAAATTCCATGTAAAAGGGTGCTTTACAATGGTGCTTGCAAAGCGAGCGAGCTGAACTTCTAAGAAAACTACATTCTCAATTCCAAGCAATCACTTCTTGTACTGGCCGCCAGGCACTTGTGTCCTGTCCAGCCCACTCAGCCACAGATTGCGCGCACGCCTGTACTCCTTCAGCTTCCGCCGCATTCAGGCCCAGCCTCTTCAAGCCTTCCAGATGGTTGACCAACGGGACGTGTAGGCCTTGACAAGCAATAGCCGTATACGTGATGAGCTCCGTCTCCAGCATGTCAAGGACCCCGTCGTCCGCGTAGAAGAGCCCGTACACGACGTCTTTGGTAAGCCACTCCATATCTTGGCCCCACTGCGTGAACATACCCGCGGCTCGCTCTGGTCCATAAATAGCGACGAGAAAGTCGGTACCGCGCTCGCGGTTCGGGGCGTCAAGGGCACTGTATTTCCTGTAGCTTGTCAGGTCGTCGGTTGGAGATTGGCCAAGTAAAAAGGTGCCATAGAGCTTCCGATCACCACTAGCACTTCGCGATCCTTTGCTTCGGCAAGGCTTGTGCTATGGCTAAGTCGCTGAAACCTAGTGCTTGATAAGAAAGTGTGACATACTTCTTGAAACCGAGATCTGCATCGCCTGGCTGCTCGGCTTTTATCAGACCAAACAGGCTTACAGCCGCCTTGGGCACGCCAATCGTTACCCATTGCTTCAAGATGAATTCGCGTAGGCGTCGGTTCACTACCTGCCTCTGTTCGGTCGACGAATTTTCATGTTGACCGGTCAAGTAGGTGTAGAGGTCTCCAAGGTAAGTAGGATCAGATGCAGTGACAAGAGCGGATGCCTGCTATGGTAGTCAAAATAGGGCAAGTGGCAAATAACCAAAATCTAGCTGGCTGAGTCAACCTACCACCACGAGATACCAGGTATCTGGTTTCATCGAGGCTGGGAATATCTTTCGACAAGCGTCGAAGAGCTCTGGAAGGGTCTTCGTCGGACCGGTCATGATTGTTGATGGAAAGGCTTGGAAATAGAATGGTACGGAGGTACAAGAGACAGTCTGCCGGTATGCTAGTGCAAGAGAAGTTTCTCACTTCGAGATCAAGGTCAAGCGTATGTATGCAGAAGATGAAGGAGGATCCGTGCCCAACGTGTTGGATGTTGGCAGATTCTAATTGGGTATCGATCTGCAGAACCTGAGGAAACTGCCTTACTGTAGTTTTCTGATTTACTCGCTTTTTTCTTAAGTCTGACAGTGGAGACTGTTTTTACTCCACAACTTCATACTCTCCGCCACTAAAAATGCTTAGAATTAACACAGAACAGGCCTCTCTCAGTTTAAGATTACTTAGGCCCGCTATGTCTTTTGCTGTTCTAGGGATTTACAGTAGGGGTATAGAGCCAGTCACGTATGCGGGATCTATCTATTCCACGCTAAATGTCTCCACTGTCAGACTTAAGAAAAAAGCGAGTACAGTCACTTCCCCGCCCCAGAATCTTGCAGTAGCTTGATTTCTCACAATGGCTAGTTTATGCTGACCATGTCTGCGACTTGTAAATCTCGCAAAATTTACTAATCACCTCAAATTTCAAAATTTTCGCTATGTCCATATATCAGCGCTGCATAGATAAGGTATATGAAAAATTGATATTCTGTCCCTTACAGCTATATAGGTAAATATGCCATCGCCTCCTCCGGCATCTCCAATCTTGCAGGATTACTCAGACGTTGGAGAACAGTCGCAAACTTTGCCAGATACATGGAAAATTCATTCACATATCAGCGCCTCAATTGAGAAGATCCCGAATCTGTTGGTTCGAAGCCACATCACGCGGTGTTTGCCCCCGCTTGTCTTTGTAAGTTTTGCTGGCACCTTTGTACACCAACAGCTTCACAACATCGTAGTACCCCTTGGAAGCGGCCCAAAATATTGGCTTCCAGGAATATCGATCCACATGCTCCATGTCTGCTTCTGCATCAATAAGCTGCTTCGGAATATCAGCTCCAATGTCATAGCAACAAGCCAGACTGAGAGGGGTCTGTTCGAGTACGTCTCGACTATCGATACGGGCTCTCGCGGCAATAAGCTGGCGGACGGCCTCAGACTGGCCAAACTTTACAGCGATATGTAGAGGTGTGTACTGCGTCTCCGTTGTGTGAGCATCGATATTCCCCGACTGAATTCGCGAGCGCATTTCGCTGGGGTTTCCGTTGGCACGACTTGCGGCGTAGTGGATGTACTCCCATTTATCGCCCTGGATAACTTGTCAGTATCAACCGTTCGAGGAGAGTTTTTCGTATATTCTACTATGGATTGACTACAAAGGAAGACTCACAGAGTAGTCCGGCTCAGACGGATCGGGCTCAACTGGCCCAACAACAACAGGGCCCGGACCTTCACCACCTCCGCCAGCACCCTGGTGACCCTGGTGACCCTTATGGCCCTTGTGACCCTTGTGACCCTTTTTCTCACCGAGGTATCCACCAGGGGGCTCTCGGTCGTTCTTGTGCTCTCCTACTGCACCGTATTCAGGAGGAGGGGGGCCCGTTGCATTGGACGGAACCGGAGGGAAATCGTCCTGCATCGTCATTGTCAGTTTCACCCTCAAAGAACGAGTAAAGAGCTAGTAGATAGCAAATATGTCAAAGAAGAATGGGGCCCATACCTGCGGCATGCTTAGATTGAAATGTTCTGAATGAGTTCAAACCCCTCTTTTCGAGACTGAAAGTTGTGGAGCAAGACCTCTCCATAAAAGAGGACAAGCTTTGCTTTTGAAGGGAGATAGCTCCCTGGCTGCTAGATCACTGTATAGGTTGCTCAGCTGAAGTCTCATCAGATCTGCGCATGCCTTGTCTGATATGCCACTCTACCGAGTCTACCCTACCATCCAGTTGGTGTAAGCACACCTTTTGGACTTGGTTGAGTCTTCGATCACCAATCGAAACGCTTCCAGCAAGACAAATCATCGCGCTTCAACCTCGCATGCATTTATTCATACTGCGACGCTGGATAGATGGATGTTGGATGTCTACGCGCTGGATTGACTTAAAATTTTAGCTATGGATATAACCTAATAGGGTAACAGATGCGAGGCTGGGGAGTTCGTCGCTGTGGAGAATGAAAGTTCAAGAGTACAAACCCAGAACTTAGAGTAAATATTGTTCCCTCGGCTGATTTTGAATGCTGGCAGTTCAAAAGTATATCTTGCGTTTGGGTTTGGTCTGTCGTTGAACCAATTCTGACAACCAGCCAGTACCCCGGATAGCTCGGAGCTATGATTGCCAAGGCTGCTGCAGATCAGAGAAGTTTCTGGGGTTGCTCAATATCAATATCCATCAAATCTGCTGGTCGCAGTTAAGGCCATGATAAAAGCAGTCCTGATCAGATCTTTCAGCTCGCAACGTTTAGCCAGGTTTTTCCTTTTCGGGAATCCTCTCATTCTTCAGCTCGCTGCGACTGTGACAGCCGAGCAATCATTTCCTTTACGAGAAGCTCCAGGTGAGCTCTATTTACAACGCATGCATTTTGAATATCTCGATTGCGACAATTGGCTGGATTCACCAGCGATGGTTTCTCAAGACGAGCTGCAATGAGGGTCAGAAGCGGCCTCGACGTAAAGAGGGGAAGCGACCAAGACTCGAGCTCTGAAGCTTTCCCTTTGAACGGTCGGAATGCAAACTTGAACATCTTCGTAACCTCAGAATTTGCAAAAAGCCATGAAGCTCAATTCGGTTTGGACAACGCTTGTCTATTTCTTTGACGTTGTGACATTCCAAACAACGAACATCAACGACCAACCCTCCTTGCAAACGGCCTTTGATCCGATCGGCAATCATGCCAGTGATCGACCCGTTCATCCTCACGTGGAGCATGCGGAAGTCAAAGTGGTGAGTTGGGAAGATGCTGTCGATGATGGCAAAGCCTACTTTCTTGAGGATGGTGCTCCTGTCATACCAGTATCGAAGAATGATCAGGAAGGGCCCAAGGGCTTGGCCTGTACATATCCCAACATGAAAGGGTACAAGAGTTGCCACGGACCCAACAGCCGTGATTGTTGGCTGTTCAAGCAAGGAGGAAAAAAAGACAAGTTCATCGGTATCGAGACCGATTACGAAGATCCCGACGAGATTCCTGTTGGAATAACCAGACAGGTCAGTGTCGAATTTCCAGTGCCAAGAGATCTTGAGCCATCTAACACGCATGTAGTTCTACTTAGAGGTCGGGGAAGAGCCCATATCGCCCGATAAGGTAGTCTTGGAGCACGGCAAGGTTTTCAACAGAACCTACCCTGGCCCATGGATCGGTAAGCACAGCCTGCAAGTCTAAATATATAGCTAACTCTGACTCTAGAGGCTTGTTGGGGTGATTGGATTGGTGCGCAATTTCTCCACTGAATAACTAGAGGCTATCGCTAACTCGTCTCCAGAAGTCAAGGTACGGAACGGCCTTCGTTGGAACGGAACGTCCATACACTGGCACGGCTTCCGCCAACTGGGCACTAGCCATCAGGACGGCGTCAACGGTGTAACAGAATGCCCGATAGCCCCTAGCGATACTTACACGTACCGCTTCAGAGCCATGCAATACGGATCCGCTTGGTATCACAGCCACTACGGTTTGCAATATGGTGATGGTCTTCTTGGCCCGATTACCATCTACGGCCCATCTACAACCAACTACGACTCGGATCAATCCTTCAGACCGGTACTCATGACCGACTGGAATCACCGAAGTGTATTTGAAGAGTGGCCTTCTGAGCTCAAGACTGGCAACGCTCCTCAAATGACGAATATCCTGCTGAATGGCACCGGCCAATTCGGACCAGGAAGTACCGTTGACGACAAATACCAGCTTTACTTTACACCTGGCAAGAAGCACAAGCTAATCCTCATTAACACATCTGTGGATACAATCTTCGTTTTCTCGATTGACAACCACAAGTTCACCGTTATCGAAATGGACTTTGTACCCATCAAGCCTTATGTGACGGGAAACCTCAAGATCGGCATCGGTAAGTGTCTCGTGGAAGAATATTCGCAAGCTAATAGTCTTAGGCCAGCGTTACCATATTATCGTCGAGGGGATGGTTGACCCGTACATCAAAGAACGAGATGGCAACTACTGGATTCGAACCACTCCCGCTCGCAAATGCCACAAATTTGCCTACTTCCCGGACGAGCAGAGTGGAATCATTCGCTACGATCCCGCGATGTTGCCCAACGTCTCTTCACTATCGGAGCCAGACGAACCTGATGATCTTCACTGTGGGGACGAGGACCACAAAAAGTTGATACCCTGGATGGGTTGGAAAATCGGGAATCCAGTCAACATCGGTATGGACAAAACGAGTCCCATTTTCCCATGCTCGGGGCTAAAATACTGACTGAGCCAGACCCCACGAAGAAACATGACGACCTTCCAGATAACAGGAAGTATATCTTCGAAGTGGCTATGCAGAATTCCTCTGGTGAACCTTATAGACCCGGGGACCCGCGTGTACGTTCCTCAAAACCACTCAGCCCAATACACCTACTAATTCTTCCAGCTCCGATGGACCGTCCACACCGACCCCTTTCGCATCAATTTTAGCGAGCCTACTCTTCTTAACCTGGACAAGGCCGAGTCCTTTATCCAAGACCGCCCCTACCTTGACATCATCACCTACGGCGAAAACGTTGAAGACAAATGGATCTGGATGGTCCTCACCGCGTCTGATATCCCCATCCTCGGCGGCCGCGAACGCCAATTCTTCCCCGCTGCGCATCCGATGCATTTGCACGGGCACGATTTCGCGATCCTGTACCAGTCGGAATACCCCTGGTATGACGATTTTAACGCGCGCCACCCAAGAACGGGCTTCCGTCGCGAGTTCACGCCGGACAAGTTGAATTGTCAGAACCCATACATCAACTGCATCAACCCGGCGCGGCGGGACGTTATAATGCTGCCCGCGGGTGGTTTTGTTATCATTGCGTTTAAGGCGGATAATCCGGGTATGTCCCCCTCACCCCCCTCACTCCAGTCATCCCGTCACAATGCCCCTCCCCCTCTTTCCCATCCCCTTTCCCCTCCTATCATTCCCTTTACCCTCTGACACCATTCCAGGTGCCTGGATCTTCCACTGCCACATCGCCTTCCACGCATCCTCCGGTCTTGCCATGCAGATCATCGAGAACAAACACCTGATCCCGAAGACTTTACAAAATGACATGCCCGCGATCCAGGAGCGGTGCAAGAACTGGAATCAGTGGTTCAACGATCCGATGAATCATTGGGATTTCCACCATCCGGACGAGTTCCAGGATGATTCGGGCGTGTAGGTGGAGAGACGCGAAGGATGAGTTCGGAGCGAAAAATGGCGACGAAGAATTTAGTCAGCGGCTTGTGGATTTGCTACTCAGTATTAGGACTTGCTTGTACAAACTGGACAGGGCGGTTCTGCCATTTACTTTCTACAAATGTAGGGGGAAAAACATCGGCTGGATATCACTTCAAAATAAACACCCAGAAGTTCAGGAACCTTTCTGTTTTTGCATAATACAGTATTAAGGACAATTTTAGCAGTACTTTTAGTTTACTCCAACACATCTATTCCTAACCTTGTATTAAACTATCGACCGAGCTGATTCCGAGACCTCGATGTCTGTCTCTACTCGAATCTCGTGCGACTCGGCCGATTTGCTGTCAAACTTGGCATAGCCTCGATCCCCAACGGCAATTGCTTCGGAATTAGCGTGCATGCGACTGCCGTCCGAATCCGCATGAATCCAATAATCACTTTTCTGATCCGAATCTGTGTCGTCCCCCCTTTTGCTCTTCGAAGAAAGGTTCATCATCGCTGTACCCGGCTGCTGGCTGCGGGACCTGGAATCGGACGTTTGCTTATAACTTCGGCTGCGGAATTGTTTGGGGAGGATGAACTCTGCTACGGGCCGCAGGGTAGGGAGGCAGGCGCTGATGACGGCGACTGAAGGCTCGATTGAGCACCAGATGACTGAATTGCTGAATGCCCCTGCAGCGCCTTGTGTTAGAGATTTCGAAAAGAAAAAGGGGGAGCGAATAAAAAAGACATTGAGTATTGTAGCAGAGTGAGCAACTTGCACATGAAATCTGGACTCGCGACTTGATGAAGTTGTGTGAGGCGCGCAATGCTAGCAGCAATAACACAGCTGCCGGTGAAAAACACGCCTGTAAGCGCAATCTTCTCACTACGTGTTGTGTGAAGTCGCCAGACATAGCGCATCGGAAGAGCGAGCATGGCGAAATCCTTAAAGATATTTGGAATTGCGTTCCCGATGTAAAAGCGCACCGATACAATGCATTTCGCTCCGGGGGTGTGTTTCCAATACGCCGAGACGGGAGTACAGGAGAAGATTCCCACCAAGGTCGTTGCAATAAGCTACATTATGACTATTGCCCCGAGAATGTTTATGGCGATCAGAGAGGACCGTACCGGGAAAAGGCGTCTATAGAAGCGCAGGATTGACAGCTTCGTGGCTGCGATCGATCCAAAGTATATAATCACATAAACGACTGGTGAAGAATAAGCACCTGGGGACCCAAAGAATGGCAAACGAACTTTGAAAAAATTTAGCATATCCGTCTCGGAAGCAAGTTGGGTGTGTCGTCCGACGCTGATCGACACCACTACAGGCGTGTAAGTGAAGAATTCAAGATTGTTTCGGCATTCGGGGCAAGTTACTATAGACAGAAACAATGAAGCATCCCCAAGAGAAAAACCTGTCAAGTCATACAATTAGCTGAATGCTCTGCCACAAAACTTTAAAGAGCATTGCAATATCTTACTAGTCCAACGATAACAAGGTAGTCATCCCATTGCAAACCCACTCTCCGGATTCTTCTTGAGACAAATCGAAGTGCGACTGACACATTGGCCAAGACGGCGAGAGGAATAATTGCTGCTAATAGTTCATGTCGGCGATCGTCAGTCAAGTTGACAGTATCCCCCATCACAGTCGATATCTGTCGGCTGGTGTCGTTTAAAAAGCATCAAGTTGAAGTGATATACAGAGAGCTAAAGATCTCACAGATAAAATTAGATCTTCAAAGTAGCGTTCTTTGCATACTAGTACCGTAGAATCTCACCACTAAGGTTCATATATATTATTTCCACTTATGCACCTTGTAAGAGAGGCATCATAGCACAGGAGTAGTCTAGCCAGTAGGCCCTACTAGCAAGCTACAGTCAAGTGTATTAAAGGTAGACGAATGTTCTAACATTAAGTGTGAATCTCTTATAGATCTCCATATCAAATCACCTCGTCACTTAATGCAAAGGTCTAACTTCTAAGCGAGGGTGACTGACAAAAAAGCCATGGTGGTGAGTAGGTAGTGATCCGAAATAGGGATTCTAGGGTTTTACGAAGAAACGAAGGAAAATGCCATGTTTTCACGGATATAATTCCGTTTTTCAAGTCAAAGCTTTCTGTGTTCCGTCTGGGGGATCCCTTCTACGGGTAGGCGAGTAACCCCTGACAAGTAAGATCTAGGCGCTTGGTGCAGTGTCTAGATAGGTTACATCTGTACTCCGTATAATGGAGCGTGTCAACTTATCTCCTAAGTCTTTTACGGCCTTCTCTATGAAAAGTCGCTACTCTCGTAGTGGATAGAATAAAGAGCGGCACTAGATTAAAATGCGGCGTGAGACATTAAAAGTCAACTATAGTGAGTACCGCCTTTTCCCAGGAGCATTGGGCTTTTGTGGAGAAGGCCGTAAAACACTATAGGAGTTATTATTAATACATTAGATTAATAAATTATATGTCTTTAATTATATAGACCCCCACCGCACAACCTCAGTGGTGTGTGGTTGGACCCGCTTGGCTACTAACACGTTGGAGTTTTGTTAGTCTCTTGGGCCATTTAGTGCAATGTGTTTTGAAATGTAGTAAACTATCTCATGGCAACTTCATTTTCCCTTAAAAGGTGAACTGACGTTTTATCTAGGGCTTCAGGGGCTTCAGGGCCTAATACCTAATAAAATCGGCGCTAGCTAGTTTAGGCAGTTAACTAACTAATTAAGGAAATATAAATGGTTGGTTTGTGGTTCTTAGGAATAGTAAGAACTGCAGTTTAAGTTCAGCTAGTTAACTAGTTTGGTTTAGTTCTTGAACCAACTATCAAATGCCTTGGGCCTAGGGTCCGCGATTCGGTTTCTATATATGAAGTAAGTGAGCTGTGGACTATCTTTTTTGGTACCTTCTAGTATGCGTATCAGAACGTTGAAAAGAAGAACCAGGGCTAAAGTCTTTGACGGTCCGAGGTAGCGAAAGATTAAACTAAAGTAAAAAGCAGAGAGGTGAGACAAGTACTGTGGGATTATCAGCAATCTGACTTGCATAGCACTCGGGAAGCCCAGCTCAAGCTTCTTATAAGTTGCGGCAGGACTATATTAGCACTCTCGTCCTCCGCTAATACTATTCGATCCCATGTACTTCGTAATGTAAGCTCTACCTATACAGAATTCCATGTAACGCCTTTAGTCTTCAAAAACTCATTCATCCCAACGTCCCCATTGAATCTCCCATACCCACTTGACTTGACCCCACCATGTGGCACATTGGGGTCATCGAAGATGGTCATCTTGTTGATGTGTATTGCTCTAGAAGTCTGTCAGCTCTATATTGCCTTTTACATTGGAAATTTATCTTACCCAGATTCGATCTTTCTAGCAACGCGCAGACCAGTTTCCAGGTTTTGTGTGAATACTGACGCTGCGAGACCATATTCTGTATCGTTGGCAACCTTGATAGCCTCTTCTTCGTTCTCCACTACAATGAACGATACCACTGGGCCGAATGATTCCTGGTGATATATATCCATGCTGCTATCAACACCTTCCAGGACAATTGGGCGAATGTGTGCCAAGGAAATCTCCTGTGTATCCAAATTCCCGGTGAAAAACTTTGCCCCTTTACTTAATGCATCATCGACGAGGGTGCGAGTCCTTGCAGCTCCAGCCGAGGAGATTAAAACAGGAGCTGGTCCATCAGCTGGAAAAACTTGTCCAATGGCTGCTACAAACGCCGTGGAGAATGCCGGAGCAATAGCCTTATGAACAATTATCCTTTCCGTGGCCATACACACCTGTCCAGCCTGGTAAAATTATTTCGTTGCCAATGCAGGAAAGACAGAGCATGACTTACATAAAGGAAAGATCCGAGAGCGCACTGCACTGCAGCATTTTGAATTTCAGCATCATCCAGAACGATGGCGCCTGCCTTTCCCCCAAGCTCAAGAATACATGGCTTCAGATTTTGCCCACACAAAGTCGCTATAATTCTTCCCGTGTTGGAACTGCCCGTGAAACTGACCTTCCGAATAGCCTCGTGCTCGATAATGGCCTTGGTGAGCCCGGCAGCGTCTTCCCGGCGGATTGCCAAGAAGTTGAGAACTCCATTAGGCAGACCGGCTTCTTGGAAAACAGACGCAATGAACCAGAAGGTGCGGGGAGAAAGTTCGGAGCCTTTCATGATAACCGTGTTCCCAGTTGCAAGAGCAAAAATAATGGCTCTGATACCAAGGTAGTATGGTGCATTCCTGTATCCAGAAAGGTTTAGTCGTGTGAAAAGATATAAAGGGAGGGCAGAGGTTGACTAACCATGGTGCGATCGCAAGCACCACCCCGTAGGGTTCTTTGTACACGATTGCGTGTGCATTCTCATCTCTCATTGTAGGAGCCGTAGATGTGATAGTGGTGATTCTTCCGGCAACGTCGCGAATCAATCCTGTTCCTGCTGGTTGCGTAACAGCATCGGTCCAGATATCAGGGCAGCCACTCTCGGACTTCACAATGCTCGAAAGCTCAGCCTCTTTCTTATCAAAGATATCAGCTGCTGCGAGCAAAATGCCTCGTTTCACAATTGCATTTGTATTGGACCAGCTCGGAAACGCTGCTTTGGCGGCATTGATAGCTTCACTGACTTCCTTGGCCGAGGCTGCTGAACTGTGCCATAGCAGTTTTCCGCTTGTCGGGTCTGAGATATCGAGCTTGACGTCTGTGTGAACTTCAAGCCCGTTAATGATAAGGGGAACATTATAAGTCATTCTAGAGTTTTGCAATGGCGGATGCAGTGTCTTAGTACCAAGTCAATTCTCAGGTATTAGCGGCAGTTATATCGAAGGTTGCTGATTGTATTAAGGAGTATTTTTGACGGAGGCCTTTAGGAGAGCGCAAGACGAGTTCTTTTGTGATACTTGGGAGCAAGGGCCGCGCCGGGTACACCCAAATATATTTTGTCACAGGGTGTTGTCACCTAATCTGCAATCTAAGGTTCATCATACATAACATGGCTAAGCAAGGTATTAATTGGCCGAAGATGTCGTTGGACATCGGACAAAAGGAGCACCCAATCAACTTATCAAGAGCTATATAATCGCATACGATAATGCGGGGTAGTATTATAAAGATTACACCTTTTCACTTAAAACCAGGAATTGACTAGGTTAATACAAGGTATTAATTGGCCGAATGAACCCCTAGGATTTGTAATTTATATCTTATTGCATATAAGACCACGAAGAAACTCTTTATATACTAGAATAGGGCCATTTACGGCTACTAGAATCCATACAGGCCCCGTACTTCGTAAAAGCATACTCCGTATTAGGGAAAAGATGCAGGAAAATACTACCCTGTAGCTGTTTATGCCGGAAGTGACAAGGTACGGGGCGGGGCGGAGTAACGGGACACTATTTCCGGACTAGTATTACGCCTCACGACTTTTAAGTCGGAGCTATAAAACTTTATTCTGACTATTTAGAAATCTTTAAATATAATTCAAATAATTTACGAAACTGGATCTGGTTCTAGTAGTTGCTATACTCTTTATAACTAATAGCTGCAAGTTAGTTATAGACATTTGATTCGTGTTGGTATATACACATAGTGCACTGGGTGAGCCTAGATCACGTATTCAGTCGACTTTATCGGTGGTTACGTGGTTGCATTCTAGGTTGTAGAAGAGGTTCTAGCTAAGGTTGCGGCGATGAGGTTATACCCATCGCTGCTTAGTGATCGGCGCTGAGGTCACGTGTGCCACGTGATATATACATTCCAACAATTCGAAACTTAATTTTTATAATATATACCTCTTAGTATTTCTGAATTTAGGGCTATATTAGCAAAGACAATCTAGTATAATCTAGGTAAAATCCAAGCCTTAGATTATATTTGCTAATAGATTAGTATAATCTAAGAAGTTATATAATCTAAGAAGTAATCTACTATATAAAAAAATATAACCCTAAAATTAAGTTTATACTCTTATATAATCTAGACTATACCAAATCGTGATATTTTGCCCTTTTACTATCCCTTCATCATCCACATATCCTAGACAGGGGGCGCGTAAAGTGGTTTTCAATGCGGCCGCATAGAGTCTAAGCCTATTTAGGTATTGCTTAGTGCTTTAGGCGCTTCCAAGCATCTATTTTTATATATAATATATAAAATCTAGATTTTATCGATTTAAGAGTAAATTTAGCGCTAATGCGAGTGCTTAGAAAGTATATTTGCTTATTATAAAATTTAGTGCAAATGCAAGTACTTCTTAAGTGCTAGTATATAAAAGTATAAAAATAAAATTTTCGCTAATATAAGCTATAATTACTTAATTAAGAGCATTTAGATCGAGATTCTAAGCACTTTAACCTGAAATATATAAATATATAAGAAAAGCTTTTAGCGCCTCTATACTAAACCTTATTTAGCCTTTATATCTCCCTCCTCACTGCCTTTATATCTCCCTTACTACCTCTAGCCTCTAGCCTCTATATCCCCCTTACTAGCGCTATCTTCTAAATCTATTATATTAACTTAATTATCTAATAACTCGCTGCGATACTTATTATCTTCTATGACTTCTAGGTTATAAAACTCCCTCTAATAGCTTAATTGCATATCGCAAAGAGGGACCTTATACTATTTGCACTAAAGCCTTATCTATAACACCTCTTCTGCTATTATATAAGGTCCTCTAATATTATAATGCCTTTTTAATTAATATATATAGTATCTATGCCTTTTACTATAGATTAAAGTATAGAGGTGTGCTAGAAGCGCTTTCTAACTTTTTATAATAGTATTATTAGTTTAGAGGTAAAGGAATTAATTAGATTACTAGTTATTAGATTAAGGTTCGCTTTTAGAGTATTTAAGTAAAGCTTATATAATTTTAAGATAGAATGCTTAATAAGAAAACTTCTATAGGTTGCTATTAATATTAAGGCATTCTATTAACTATTTATCTAAGTAATTAGCTTAATTCTAAGATAGGAGGGAGGCAGGCAGAGATAAGGTATTTATAGAGAAGATGTGCATTTATAAGTAAAATATCTAAAACCTAATAAAATTAAGGCATCTATAAGTAAGAAGTTATCTATTATATACTATAGCTGCCGCGCAGCTAATCTATAATATTAATGCTATTTATAAAGTTATTATACTTATTAATTATATATAGAATAGAGAGGTTATATTAGAATATAACTATAGCAGCTATCTTATTTATAGGTCGTAATATAAAGGTATTATAAGCTACTTTATTAAAGGTTATTAATTTCTTTAATAGTAGACGCCTATCCTTATAATTATAATCTTTCCTATTAAATATTATTATTAGACTACTTATAAGAGCATTATCCTACTAAATAAAGGCTAGAACTAAAGGTATTATAGAGAGTTTAGCCTAAAGACTACCCTAGCAGGGATTATCATATATAACTACCTCTTTAGTAGCATCTAAATCGCTTAAGCTACTACTCTCTATTTGCGTATCTCTACTTTTATATATATTTTTGCGCTTTTATTTAAGGGAGTTTAATAGCTATAGGATCTTAGAAAAGAGAGGCCTAGTAATATTAACTCTATATATACTAGTAGCGCTAATATTAAGCTTTCATTGCAGTTAGTCAAATAGCTTAAATATAGAGAAGTAATTATCTATAAAGATTAAGAACTAAGCAGTTTTATAGGGGAGAGACTTCGCGAGTTAATATACTATTAAGCTAGTAAGAGAAAGGTTTAATTTAAGGATAAGTTCTACTATTTCTAGAGCTTATTATTAGTAGTAATCTCTTAATTAAGAACCTTACTTACTCTCGCGTTTTAAGTACTATAAAAAATCCTATATATAGCTAGCAAAGCAGAGAGCCTAGACCTTAAATCCCTGCTTGATTAGCTTATGTTTTGCTTTAATTATATATGTAGATTATTGGAACTATATGCCTCCTAGGGGTCATGAGACTCTAGAAGGGCAAGTAGACCAGATGGGGACTTAGGTGGAAGTGGGTTGAAGGGGTTATATTGGCTCAAA
>QGMF01000359.1:0-36667 GCA_007821475.1 Lachnellula arida | reverse complement strand
ATATTTAAAATATTCTTCACACCAGCACTTCTAATGGCATAATAAAGATTGCCTTGTCAAACTTCATCTCCAAATTCTCATAAGTTTCTACAATACGGTACATCTCGTGACCTTGGCGACCTGGTTTGTATCTTTGCTCTCATGCTGTATTGTATTGTATGACTAAGAACTGATCGCATTCCATTCCAGCTCGTTGAACCAGTGGGCCCTTGACTTTGAAGGAAATGCCCAGCGAATCCTTCAATCCATCAAAGAAGCGAAAGCCGGCGATGCATCGCTCCGCATAGGTCCCGAGCTTGAGATCACCGGACACGGCATACGTGACTGCTGTCCTTTTCATGCTATCCCGTCTCGCTCTGGCACAGGTTTTGCATGCCCATCTGAAAAAGAGCTATACATGACGGATCTGCCTTTTCCAAGACTGGTTCAGTACCGTTGCTAAATACCATTTAGTGCCTCGACCATTTCCTTGAGTCCGACACCGATAAACACGCTTGGGAATCTCTCGTGAGTTTACTTCAAAACCCAGTATGCAACGATATTCTTTTGGATTTCGGGATGCCCGTCGTTCATAAGAATGTCAAGTATAATGCGAGGATTATCACCTTTAATCAAGAGATTCTCCTGATCAGACCGAAACTACATCTCGCAAATGATGGCAATTATCGAGAGATGAGATACTATATGCATATTTTCTGAGTCTTTATTGCCCTTTTTGGAAATATTCCGAGCAATGGGAGCATGAGTGTGTAATACTTGGGAGTGAGATGCTTTTGAATCCTCACGAGAGCTCTTGATTGATCGCAAACTCTGTGATATGGCAATGCTAACTCTGAAGCCTCGCAGTCTCACCATGGAAGGGAGAGAGAATCGTTGAAGACTTCTACTTGCCGAGATGCGTATAGAAGCTCAAGAGCCAGAGGAAATGTCGGATTGGTGATGCACTAATTTCCACTCTGGATTCTTGCATGGGAACCGGTGAGTGATAATAGCTAGTTTTGCCGTCTAAATTTTCTTTCTCATCTTGGTGCAGGCCTCCTAATGCTGAGCTTGATCCTTATCAACTGTATATCGCTGCTAATACTCGGTAAGAAACCTGCGAAGAGTTATTTACCCCAATCTCGCCTGGACTCGGGGCTGGTCTGGATGGCTGCGAAATCTTTTCAAATTCATCTGGCTCGCATGTGCGTATTTCCTGAGCTTTTGCTCCTCGTTGTGGATACTTTCTCCATCAAGCAATGCTGACTCTGACGTCGTGCAGCAGTATGCATATCTCCCTATACCCCATTTGGGGGCCATACAGGGGAATCGGGAGTTTTCAGACATTAGGAAACTCCCGATGCGCCAGACTATTCTTTGATCAATCATTCGCTAACCTGGACATCACAGCGAATTGCGAAAGTTGAATAGTCGCATCGACCTTATCCGTCAAGGTACGCATATGCCCTACGCATACGCCCCTCCTAATTAAAATTTAAAGATATTGAAAGTCATCATTACTGACCATATTTTGGAAAACAGAAACGCTGAAATGTGGTGGAATTTGTGAGCTCTTTTAGCAACTATTACCCCCTTTTTTGGTGCCTTCGGGAGTTTTGGAGCCTCTTCCATCTCGAGTCGAAGCAACGTCTTGGGAGGATTGAAATGCCTATTCTCTCGAATCATCCATTGACTCCTATGTAAGCAATGCTGACTCAGAAAATCGTGCAGACCTTTACGCAGTTCGTCTCTCCCTCCTTGCCCCTTCATTTCTTAGCAGTAGAATCTGCATCAAACCACGTGACTTATTCCTACTCGGAATACTTCAGCACAATGAGTGTAGCAGATACTGACCAAATTTGACTCCAGAACCAGCAAGGCTGCGATGGTGACCGACTATGTACGTTTGGTTTACATGCAAAAGCCGTTTAAAGGCGAGAGCTCTGTAGCCCTAGAGCTGTCTGGAGAGCTCAATGTCTAAAACAGTGGCACCGAGAGCTCTCGAAATAGCTCACGGCTCTCAGGCCATTTGATCTTGAACAATACTAATATTCCTTTTAGACTACGATGGAAGTGCTATGATAATCATTAACGGCCGAGTTATCGCACAAGGTTCACAATTCAGTCTAAGTATTAATTGTCTATTTACTTATATGCCTTTGCTAATGGTTTTAGATGATGTGGAGACTGTAATAGCAACTTCTGACTTGGAGGAAGTAAGGAGTTCTCGATCGTACGTTTTAATATTTATTAAAAAAGGCGGAAAGCCAATAGAAGGCTTCGCTTAAGAGCTTGCTATCTTAGCCTCTCAGTATTTGAGATAGCCTAACAACGAGCTCTTAAGATAGATAGTCTATCGCTCCCGAGTCTTATATTTCCCAACTTCTGGCAACACTAATTTTCAGCAGGCAAAAATCACGGGCACTCCAAGCAACCAAAGCATTACCATATGAGCGCATTGACGTGGACTTCAGTCTGTCGAGGGCCTCTATAGAATTTTATTTTCATGTAAAGCCCAGTCCGGAGATCTCTGTTAGAATTCACTCACCTGCAGAGGAGATCGCGTTTGGGCCTGCCGTAAGCATGCTTTTTTGAGTTCTTTTTCCATTTAGGAGAAGTTCGGGAGCATCGGGAGCTCTATTGCTCCTGTGCCCTCTATTGTTCCCGCGGGTTTAAGACATTACAACACTCCCAAATGCTCCAAATGTCTTCTTAATTAAGCATTGCTGACTTCAACATTGCGCAGGCGTGGTTGTGGGATTATCTCAGAAGATCTAAGCTCGCCGTACGTTATCCATTCATCTGAATAAGATTAGTAGAAACTGAAGTTCCAGGGATTTCTGCTTCCTCTTTCCGGGGGAATAGATTCGTATGTATATTTCCTGAGCATTTTTTGCCTTATTTTCATTGTATCAAGATCAAGACTTTGAAATATTGGAAACCTCCCGAACATTTCAAAATCGATAAGGCAATGCTGACTCCAGTCTTGTACAGGTGCGCGGCAGCTTCCCTCGTTTATAGCATGGTGTGTTAACCCCCTTTGTCCTTTTGTTTTCGACAAAAACACTTACTTTAGGACACCTCGATTCTACTTAATTTCACATTTCAAGAAGCTCAGCAATGGAAAGATAGCAGTACTAATCAGTGCCGAATAGTGCCGAATGGTTTACAATAATATTTCGAAAGGATAGAACCCGCAGGTTCTTGAGGATCTTCTTATAATTGTCGGTGAGCCTTCAAATTCGGATTGGATTCCTGCTTCCCCTCAGGACATTGCTTCACGCTTGTTCCACACTGTTTATCGTAAGTCTATGAGCGTTTTTATCCTTAGAGAATAGCATTCTAACTTTTAAAAGTTGGCATGGAAGAGAACAGCAGCAAGGAGACCCAATCAAGAGCGAAGAATCTAGCCAAAGACATTGGATCATAGTATGTATCACTGGATAACAGGCCTTGGAACTTCAGCACGGCAATGCTAACAAATGTATCTTAGTCATCTCGATCTCAATATCGACACCATCTACCATGCTGTCACAGCCCTCTTCACCGCCGTTACAGGCTTCGTACCTAAGTATGTATAATTCTCGAGCTTTTACTTCCCGTTGAGGGGTAGCGACAACTCAATTACTCCCGAGCTTTCTATTTTTAAACATTAAATGCCCCCGAATTTCCTAAACTGGCAGCGCTGACTCGGCATCGTGCAGATATAAAGTCTTCGGGGGAACCCCTGAATCCAACCTGGCCCTCCAAGTATGTATATTTCTTGTATTCACTATCACTTCTGAAGATATTTGAGTATTCTAATCAATTCTTTGATACGGCAACACTGACTTTGATTGCCTAGAACATTCAAGCGCGTCTAAGGATGGTTCTTAGCTACCTCTTCGCGCAACTCCTCCCTACAGTGCGTGGCAGAAATAAGAACAATCCAGAGAACTCAAATCCTGGTGCCTTACTGGTGCTCGGGTCCGCAAACGTGGAAGAATTGTTACGGGGTTACCTCATGTCTGACCCCTCGACTTCTAATGAGAATGCAACGCTGACTCTGGTTATACAGCAAATATGATTGTAGCAGGTATGTGTATTTTCCGACTTGCATCTTCTGGGAATATTCGGGGTCATGGGAGTTTCGCTCCCGGGACTATTTGATAGAGCAATGCTGACTTTGATTTCTCAGTGCAGATATCAACCCAAGTAGGTCTCACCCCCTTCCCAAGTCGGGGGCATTTAGAGCACGAATCCTCCTAAGTGGGCAGAATGCTTATAAATGTTTCTAAATACTTGATTATCCTCCAAAAGTCCCTTGGTATAAAAATGCTGACTTTGAAATCTAACAGTTGGTGGAATGTATGCATTCCAACTATTCCCTCTGGACTTTTAATGTCCCACGCCAGCTGGCACATTATTGGGCAATGATAACTCCGATATCATGTAGTTCGAAGACGGATCTCAAAGACTTTATCCTTTGGGCTGCCACGGCTTTCGATCTCCCTATCTTAGAGAGCTTCCTGTCCGCCGCGCCGACTGCTGAGCTAGAACCTATCACAGCCTCTTACGTCCAATCAGATGGTATGTCTGTCTCTTATCCTCCGCCGTTTGTCAGAGCTAACCGTTAATTAGAAGCCGACATGTAATTCAAGGCCACCTATAAAGAGACCTTCTGCTAATACTGACATAGGGGAGTCACGTATGCGGAGCTGGCAATTTTCGGCCGAATGAGAAAAATTGACAAACTCGGGCCGGTATGCATATTTCCCGATTCCTTATTCCCCGTGCAGAAGAAAGGGAGCATTGGGAGTTCGACTGCTCCCGAGCCGTATCGGGATCTGCGGTCATCAAGCAATGCTGACTCCAATATCGTGCAGTACGGAATGTGGACCAAGCTACTTCATCTCTGGGGTACCAAGCTATCTCCGCAGGAAATCTACGCCAAAGTGCGTCACTTCTTGTAGGTATCCCATTCAAACCCATAGCAGATCCCCACTAACTCGACCTCTAGCTAGACGTACTCCATAAACCGTCATAAGATGACTACTTTGACGCCGAGTTGTAAGTACGCATTGGCAGGAGTGGATATGTTGTTGATGGAAGGGCTAGATCACGCTGAGCAATACAGCCCAGACGATAATCGCTTTGACCTACGCCCTTTCCTGTACCCCAGCTGGTTCGGCTTCAAAGCTATCGAGGAGAAGATCGCTGCTATGGGAGAAAACGGAAAGGTTCCCCAGCCGGAAGGAAAGAAAGATGCTTAGCTCAGGAAACGCCTTTATAAAATGTTCCCTGCTATTGCGGCTTGTACAGGAGTTTCAGAGGCTGACGAGGAGAAGCTTGGGAGCGCTATTGAGGCTTGCTGGGATACTCTTCCTGATGCATTCTTTGATAGCTTGTGGCAGAGTATGCCTAATCGGATTGCCGCCTGCATCAAGGCTAAAGGCTGGCACACAAAGTACTAGCGTAATAAACGCATTGCCGCTAGTCTGTCTGATATATGCTATATAGAATAAAGTGAAGTTTAATTGCATACAAAAATAACTTAAATCGGACGGAGAACAAAAAGTTTATATAATTTGGAAAGTGGGAGTTAAAAAAAGGGGTTGGGTCTGCAGCAAAATTAAGCGAAATGGCGCATACTTATTCCGCCTGACTGTGTCACTCGACTTCAACACTAACTTATACGTATCCTTAGCCATTGATACTGCTTTCCTCTCTTGTTTCCAGATCCAAGCATCTCATATAACAAAGACACTTTCTCGAACCCTTCTTTATCGGATCTTGAATCCGCGCCCAGTGCGATTACTGCACGAACTCCGTCCGCATCAAACTCCAGTGGAGACTTGTACTCGTATAAGCGCTACCCAGACGACCTCGCAGAAAAGGGGTTGAATATTGGTGCGAAATGAAACGTTATTTAAAATGCATGCTTGGGAAGATCTAACTGAGAATTTCGAGTTTGTGTTTCATATGCCGCCTCTCGAAATTGGAAAAGGGGCATTAACGAGGATTAGAGGAGAGAGTTTCCGGATCTTAGAACTCCCAAGATCGCATCCATCGGAGTCGTGGAATGTCGATCCAAGGAATCAAAATATGGCAACCTTGGTCGCTAGTAGTGCCATGTGAATTGGCCTGAAGGAAGGAGCTTTGCACAAGAAATGATCGAAGCGAATGTGAATCCCCAAGAACTCCTCAGGTCTGGGCGGACCTGCTTGCACCTCTCTCGAGTTACAGCCTCGTTGCACCGTCGACAGTAGGTTTCTCGTCATAAATCCATTCCGCTCGACCGATCCGCCAGTCGCAACGAGCACCTAAAGCAGAATCTCCAACTGTTCTTGCTCTTTCTCGCATCTCTCCACTATGGTTACTTTCCGCAATATGGATGGCAGCCCAGCATCCAACATCGCCTACTGGTACGGCTCAAACCCCGACGAGTGGCCCTGGACCTGCTCGATATTAACCCTGAAGCCCCTGAACAGATGGGAAATCGCCACGCGCATCGCGTTCGACCACGCCGCCTGGGACTGCTTCCGGCTCAAAACCCACGCTGCAAACCTCCGCTACGTGCCCAGATACAAGGAGCTGGTATTCGTCGTTGCGTCGGGAAAAGACTTGCGGCGTTCCCAGTGTCTTCAGTTCGTGCCTATGGAGCCTGGGCAGTTGATCTACAGTGATAGGCTGAGGGGGGTATATCTCGAGCCGCTCGACAAGGCGAGGTTCGGCTCTTGGGATGAGATGCAGGTGCGGGAAGAAGAGTATGGCGATTTGTTGTCGTGGGAGGATATGAAGATGGAATTCGAGATGGCGTTTCTGGCTGCTAAGTTGAAGATGGACGATGAGGACGTGCTGTTTGAAGAGTGGAAACGGTGCAAGATGGATGAAAATAACAGCAGCTGGCCTAAGATCACTTTTGTGGGTGTCAAGAAGGTTAGTAGTTGATGGGTTTGAAGGGTGGCGCATAGGACTGTCTAAATTTTGAGCTGTTGGGCGTTTTCTTGACATTTAGGACCAAGCTAGTGCAATATTTTGGATATGTCTCCCTGCGGAAAGTTGTTTTGCTTTCCCACACTGGCGCTAAATACTTCTGTTTCTTCGTTTTGGTATGGGAAATCTTTCATACCTATTATCAATACCTCCGCAGTGCCTAGGTAGGAACATTAGTTACAGTACACTCAGGTATTCTCTGCTTGCTATTGCCAACGTACTTGGCGAAAATTATCAGCAAAAGCTTCCTTCACATCTTTTACAACAACGATAACCGCGTCTCCAAACTCGGTGTATCGCTGGATTTCCTTGACTTCCAAACCAGCCTCATCCAACAAGCGTCGCCAGTGCGACTCCTTTCTCTCCAAAGCATCGTACATTGCATACAATACATCGTCAAGCCCACAGCAGCATCCACGCCTTTGCCCGCCCGCACGTGCGACGCCGTTGACCGTGTCTTCGGCAATACCCATCTCGTCAATGATGATAACGGACTCCGGGGTCATTGCAGAAAGCTGGTTCTTCAAGATGAGAAGGCGTGCCTCGTCGGTGTTGTGGAGAATCCAGCGCAATTAAGTAATAGACGCGTGCTCCTGTGGGTCATGTTCGCACCCTGGACTTGAGATTATAGGGCTTGGGATAAGACCTCGAATTGGCTGGGAGTGAGGTGATTAATCATAGCTCACCCGCTCAATCGTCTCCTGCTTTTGCCTTGGCCAAGATAGGTTGTCGGTCTTGGAGGATGATCTTTCCAGGCACTGAGCGCAGGGAACTCCTTTCGTAGCCGGTCACTCTGGTGGCCACCGCCTCCTCCAATATCCACGAACAGCAAAGTCTCGGGCGTACGCGTACTCGCAATGCCATGATTACGCTCGAGGGGGTACTTCTAGAGCCAGGATGGAAGATTGGTCTGGCGAATCGACATGGACTTATGAAATGCAATAGCCGCCTCTGGCTCGGTTTCCAACCACTACAACGGATCAGGCTTTAAAACTCTTCTACGGTGACGTTTGCTTGGTCCGACGGTGAGCAAAGCGAGCGAAGAAAGATGATCCGACTATTGTGTGCCTGCGTAAACGGGGTCTAGGATATTTCAAAAAAGGGTACTCGGGGGGTCGCCTCGCTTATTCTCAGCAGTTGGCACTGCGGCTACTATGCCTTTTGTACTAACATTCTTTAGGAGCGCTGACTGGCTAACATAGTTGCTACCGTGTGTGATAGAGAGAGAGAGAGAGAGAGAGAGGCTGCGCGGGGAACGCATGCTCCCTGAAATGAAATTAAGCCACGCCATTTACGCAAACAAGATTGGGGAAAGTAGTCCTCTTGCGATCCTATAAAAGGAAGGGATTGGAGGAAGCCATTTGTTGAAGAGAGGACGGATATCTTGGGAGCGGAGCGGGAAGATATACGTCGCCGTCCAGATCGGCCTCCTGTGCCATATAAAATCACCCCGCAAGAGAAAGCAGCATATAGGTCAATAGTGATAGCAGAAGATCCTTCTCCCATTCATGGCTGGTCTGAAGGACAAGAACTCCTAGATTAACGGCTGCAACCATGGCTTTGAAGTACAGGCTGAGTGTTGACTGGGCTTTGGCGTCCTTGGTGAATGTCAACACCACATTCACAACTAGAACACACTTAAAAGACATCCATTCACCTACCCATACATTCCGATCTCCCCTACCACTCCTGCCATATTTAACAACTCCCCTCCCTCCCTATCCCACCTCCACCTCCACCAGCACATAAACCCCGAAACCCGAAACGCAACACCACCACGTCCACCTACCAACACCCACCAAACAACCAAAATGTCACTCCAAACAACAAACATCATCATCTACGGCATCGACGACGGCCGAACCTGGAACGGCAAAGCAACCATCGACCCCACCAGCCCGCGCACAACCATCGAGGCACAGCTGCTCGGCCAACTCGCGCTCGCGCCGATCAGCGATAGCGACGACAAGACGTACGAGATCAAGTACCAAAGTGAAGGCGGGGCGAAGAAGACGTTAAAGGTCGTAAAGGTGGATGATAAGGAGGGGTGCAGGTTGGTTTGGGATCGGTATCCGGTTTGCTTGGGGATGGATTGGGTGGATAGAAAACGTGATTGATAGGAGGAGTAAGTGGATTGCAGCGAGGTTTCGGGTGTGGAAGATGGAGTGTGGAGAACGGAGTGTGGAGAATAGAGGCGGAGAATGGAGGTGGAGAATGGAGGTAGAGAAATAAGAGGTGTTCTTTGCGTTGATGCAGCAGTTGTCGTTGATGAAAGTGATATTGTGACGCCTTTTGGTAAAGCCTGGAAGTAGCAACCAGCTGCCCATCCCAACTTTGGGGTACCTGAAGATGCCTCTGAAGCTGGCTAAGCGATGATAACAAGGGGAAAAGCACAAAGGAACACACGGCTCGACGAGGACCCTTGACGAAGAACAGAAAAGCAGAAGACTTTTGCCTGCGTGGTATTTACAAATTATTCTACGAGACCCAAGACCGGGGCCCCAAATATGCCATCCTGAAATCACTCCGAAATCATCATTGTAGCAGACCCGCCCACAACACCCATCAAAACCAAAGCCGTGAAAATCCCCGCCCCAACCCTATCTCCCGTGGTGATGGGTTTCGTGTTGACCTTGCTCGCATCGTGCGACTGGTCCGAACCTGCATCTGCGTTTCCTTCACTGGTGCCCGTCCCTTTCACAGCACTAACCCAGCCCGCAGCCTTCCCCACCAAGTTGCTCTGGATGATTTCGAGGGCCGACATTTGCTCGCCTACGCCTAGACTCCCGTCGTTTACACCCGTTGTCCAACTCATGCCGCAGCCGTTGCCGCTAGTTCCTGCTGTGCAAGTCTTGACTGCTGCTGTTGCCGAAGTAGATATCCGCTTCATGAGGGTGTCTTTGGTGAAGGGTGCGATTTGTGTAGTTGCCGCCATCCAGCGCGCATAGTATGCTTTGAAGGACTTCTGATCGACGTTGCATTTGCCGCTCTCGCAGGGTTCGAACATGACACCATCGGTGAAGAAATCTTGCCCGGCATCGACAATGCCCTGTACGCGGGCTTGCCACACAGTGCTGCCGTTTGTCTAAGGCTTGGTTAGCTGGAACTCCATAAATGGAGGTGAGAAGCTTACATAGTTATACATTGCTGCAGCACCGAGCAGATATATACCAGAGTTGTACGTCCACATATTGTTATCCTTGGCCGTGCAGTTGTCTCCGATTCGTGTACCGTCATGGACCTTGAAATCTGACCCCATCAACCCCACACTAGTGACCCAGTCAAACGATTTAGTAGCCCAATCCGCGTACGTCGAATTCCCGGTGTATAAAGCTAATCTCGCAGCCAGGTTGAAGAAGCCACCATTTGATATGCTGTTCTTGTAGTCGTACCCGTTGTTGAAGGTAAATATCTGCCATCTGAGTCCTCCGTTGCAGTTCTCTGAGTCCCACCGAGCTGCTTGTGTATTGAAAACACCTTGGGCAAGTGCGAGCCATCCAGCCGTCCCATCTGGCGGATCTTGAAATTTTGTCTCCGCCGCTGTCATGGCCGCCATGCCCCAGAAGGCCTGGTCGTCGTTGCCTTCGGTCTTCGTCTGATTCTCCGGCATGTAGTCGTTGTCATCTCCAATCTGACTTAGTAGGCCTTGTGTTGTCACGTCAAGGTAGGATGTATCGCCGGTATAGTACCAATAATTGACCATTGTTCCGAACCTGAGGGAGAAGCAACATTAGCATAACTATCTCGCATCCGCAGAATAGGAAACCTTACATCGCTCCAGCTTCCCACCAATAATATGGTGCAGGTAAATTCCCTGGGTTGTCTCCTGTATGGTTCCCAGTATAATAGCCCATCATATCGTACGCTGCAGACGCCGCTGCTTGTTTTATGGACGCATCGGATGTTAAGTCTAATGTAATGGCAGCATCTGCACCTCGACCAGCAAGCGTACAGATGGCAGCCGTATAGGCAATTGAAGAGCTGAACCACATAATATGTTGCGTTGAGTGAGTATGCCGAAGGATTAAAGATCGTCGGATTTGCACATAGAACGAAGAGAAATTGAATTAAAGACTTATAACGAGCGTACGGATCCAAAACTGGTTTATAGAAGTATTCAAAATATGTACTTTTCTTTCGATAACGAGCGTCTTGTCGGCAACAAAATGGAAGATGACCTACGGGGTAGAAGAGAAGAAACACGAATGATCTCTTTCACGAGCCATGAATCGCCAAGAACAAGATGCAGCACAGCCATAATCAAATAATGTACCTCTGAGCTACCCTAGCAACGATTGGGCTCGAGAACGTTGATACGGCGAGAAGACATGGACAAGCATTTCAAAGTGGATCGCCAAGGGCGCGGAAATACAGCTCTGAGACACCGTGAAGGGATTCCCTCCAGACTCCAGAGATTTTCTTCGGATCGCCAACAATCCCCGCGAGTATCCGTACGGAGTAAAAGTTCCACCCCAGAATTCAGAGTTCATCGTCAGCTGTATAATTAAGTTTGACAAATATTACTATGACAGCTGATTGTGCGGGCGTGCGAGGGCGCAGAGACGTTTGACGGGCTGAAGTCGAGATGAGATGATGTTGGAAATTGCGCTTCTGGTGTTTGAAGTCTATTAACTAACGCTAACCAAATATGGAAGTGATATCACGTGTAATAGGGGTAAAACCCCTGAAATATCCCCTGAATCCGGATCGACGATCATCCTATTGACTGGTTGGGTGAAGGCTCAATTAGGTTCGTTGCTGCGCGGACCGCGTCTTCCCCAAGAAATAATAGATCAACCCCGCGGAGACCGTGCTACCGGTAGATTCTTTTCGGAACCAGATTCAGTTAATTCTCTACCCCATAAAATAATAGCGGGCCATAATTCTCATTCAGCACCCGGGTTTCTCACTCTTTTTGAAGCAGATGCCAGCGTGAAGATCAAAGCTCAAGCAAACGATAGGTGATCGCCTGATCACTTCTTCCATGTAAATGGCCAATGTTTCCATCAGAGCCAACGAAAGGTCAACCAATGCTACGTTTCCCCTCTGCCTTCTTCCCTTCTCTCAAACCAACAAAACCCCCAAGTCCGCCCAAGTATCAGGTCCGGATGCAGCCATAGGTAAAAAAAATGTACTCGTATTGAGCGTTCGTAAGATGAGCATCGTGTTGCTCACGACTTGCGTTCAATCGCCTGCTTCAGCTCTTCAACTACCCTCGCAGTTCTAGGTGCAAGCTTGCGATACATGCCGCCCGAAAACTCAGGGTTCTCTATGTCTATATCAGAAGCTTTGAGGTCAAAGAGTTCAATGTTGGAAAGCAATTTGAGCGGGTCGAGCAAACCACTCTCGATTAGAATATCCGTGGCCAAGTTATTAACTGTGAGCATGTATTGGTCTTCGAGTGCGTCCAGTTCGTCATCCACATCTTCGTCCTCGCTCTCGCTCATCGGAATATTCATGGGATAGGCTACATCTACTTCAACAGACAGATCCAGTTGGAGACTTTTTAACACGGGTGATCTAGCTAGAACTATAGCCAAGTCTTTGAACAAATTCGTGCGTCGTATAATTGACTTGTAGTTCTTGATGTCGTCGGCATCAATATTGAAATTCTCATCGATATCGACCTGTGCTACCACCAAGTCTCCGCCGGATAAGTCCATATCAATGTATATTTCGATGTGTTCGAATCGCGCAAAGACATGTGGCTCCATTCGACCGTCCAAGATCGACATGTTGTGTTTTGGGTTGCCCTTTGAATCGGTCTCCCCATGGTATTCTAAGGGATTGTGTCTCCATATTTTCTTGCTTGGACTTCCAAGATCTGCCTCTGGGCGCAAGCAGAAAATAGCCCCAGCTTCCATACAAAGTACTGTTTCGGTGTAGAGGATTGAAACGGCTTCGTTGTAAACCTGTCGATTGACACGTAGGATCGTAGGATATCGCATCGACTCGTCCTTTCCTGTGGCTCCTTTATTCGCATTGACTTCGTCCTCGTCACTTTCACTGCTGCTGCTGTTCTCAACATCGTCCTTGAGGGCAAATGGGTCCAAAAAGCTCATGGAGTAAGGGGCGAGGAGATCTGGGCTCGTATTTCTGCGCACACTGTTAGTACAAGGGCAACAACTCTTGCGTTAATACGTACCTGTTGGGATGCGCAAGAAATGGCATTCTGATAAAGACGGCTTTCCAACATCTTCCATGTTGTATATCAATTTAGGGGCTGATCAATTGCCTCTGTTGATGTATTGGGGGATGACTGCTCAAGGTCTGAAGAAAAGCTGCGAATTCTAAAGAGCGGCAAAGGGCGACTTATGTTTATCGGCATGAATACAACTGATAACTCCCAACTATTCATCAGTGGGGTTTCTTGACTACAGTATGGCATTGGGAAAATACCACAAGGAGTGAAGTGCAAGTAAAGTAGACCCAACCCCTTCGCTTGAGGCACGCGTTTACGCGTTTAAGTTTACGCGCGTCGCGTCCCTCCCGCAACATCTTCCTCGAAACCTCAGCATATCTGACCAACTCTGGGCCTTGACCCGTCCGTCCCTAATTAGGTATTATGGAGGCCGAGCATCAGTCTGAGAGATGCCATCTGCTGCGTATTCCTTCAGGTATAATCTATTTTGCATAACAACCTTTCTGCTCAGACTAACAATAACCATAGAGATCCGCACAAGCATATACCGCTACCTTCTCCTCTCGGTCTCGAAATACTATCTCGAACAGGCGGGTTACAAGAAGGTTTTCGGCACTGATGACGAACCATGTGATTTCGAAGGTGAACCCGGGGATGATTCAGAGACCGACTATGATGACGAAGAAAGCAACAACCCCTACATAGTTCAGCTGAGCCACCGTTCGGTGTATTATTTGAACTGCAGACCTACAGCAATATTTCGGACTTGTCGTTTGATATATTCCGAAGCTGTGCCTCTCTTCTACTCGCAACTTACAATAATACTACGACCATCCGATCTGGGTTTTGCCCCGGAACATTATACCGATCCTGCGCCAGCACACTCGAGAGTATGGAGATATGAACCAGTTTACGGTATTGGTGAACGACTAAATAACGGAGATCGCGTCTATACCACTCCTAAGCTGGGCGGTGTGGTCGAACCTCACGTATTTTCTCGTTTTCAAAGGGTTCATCTCAATCTTGACTTAGACTTTTGTGGTACAATTCCCGGCACTAATCTACCTGATATGACCTGCAGGGTCGACAGCCAAATGAATGTTAATGCTGATGATATCGATGCTTTGAAGTTATATCTTCGACACACGTATTTCCCGATGCTCGAGAAATTCACGACGATCCTGTCCAACTCGACGCTTGTGAGGTCACTTTCGATTGGGATCTCCGTGGAGATGGACGTGGATTACCCCAACAGGGTTCCGTTTCACCCTCTGGATATGAGTGATGAAACGAATGAGTTGAGAAAAGCTGTGAGTTATTCTTAGTTCCGATAAGTTCATATACGGTACTTCCAGATGTATCTTTACTTCCCGAAATCCCATGCGTTGCGGATGCCAAGTGGTAGCTCTCTTATTGTTTTAAAATTCCCTTGTGAAGCTGACCGAGAAATCTCTGCTTACAGGGGTATCCATTTGAGGACGCCGCCAACAAAAAGGCCAATGAAGCACTTGTGGAATCAGGCATACTTTATCCTTTAACACGACTTGGCAACGTCCAGGACTTGACCATCCGCAGTTTAGTATGTGGTGACAAGAATGGTTACTGTCAACCAGATGGCATTGCGGGTGAGATCGTTCGAGATATAACAACTATGGTTACGCGGAAGTTCGAGCTTTCGTCAGCCAGAAACCCCCACGAGCTGGCTCTCTGAAGCCCGGACAGGGCGGTTTTGTGATATGTGGCTATTTGAAACCTATTCTGAGATGAAAGGTTTCTGGAAGGGTGTCAGATTGTTTTATTCAAAATGTTTTTTGCTCTCACTCTCTGTTGGGTTTTCTTTGTATTTCTTTCGTGCATCCTTCCATTTCAGCAATGAAACAAACAAGTGCCAGTGCCAGTCCTAGTCCCGGAGCGAGTTAGCAAGTTCAACGAGCAAGCCAATTCTCAATTCCTGGGTTTTACTCGCCAAATAGATGGCTCTCTAGAAGATTCTTGTTCTGTATTCAGTTGTAGTCTCCCTTCTGTAAGTATCCTTTGAGTGGTCGAAGAAGAACCTCTTTTGTCCGTTGTAGATGACGGCTGACCGTTTTCTCTATAGTTGTGGTTGAAAGAGATTGTAACTCTTAGCTTCTTGCTTGCAAGAAAAAGGTTGCCCTATTGGATGAGTTGTTTTTCTATTATAGACTAATCAATGTTTGTACTATCAAAACTCTTTGTGATATCGCGCTCTGAACGTCGTGTTACCGGAATCATAATCTTGGTATCTTCAGACTTGATAGTTCTTCTCTTTGCTATCATTTTGCACTAGAGGACTTCTCCTAATTTAGGCTGTAGAAATAGCCGCTAATAAGAGGTGGGTTCAAGATCCAAATCTTGCTTTGTATCTTTTGATACTTCTCTATTATTAATCCTTACCCTCTACGCGATTGAATAGTGGCTGTATTTTGGTGGATCTTCATTGTATGTCTTAGTCTTATCCTAGTCAGCAAACTAGTAGAATGGAAGCCTGTTTCCTTCTAATTATATTTATTGTAGACTGCAAGTGTTATCTTCAAAAGGGTCCCATTCCTCGTGTGGTTCATTTTCGATATCCTGGATAAAGGAGAGGCTATCCAGTAACGTCTATCCCTGCGTCGAGAGACGCACCCTATGGCGAGACAAACCATAGGTACTTCGAATTGAAGCGGCTCTAAATCTACCAATATATTAAAATTTCTATATATCGTTATTTCAGATATGCTATGTGCTACTTTCGAACCTCCTGACCTATTAACTCCGAAAATACAATCGCGTCGTCGCAGCCCACCTGAATTATAGAGAGCCTCTTATTATAGCATAGTAGGACCCTTCGACCCACGACACTAGCATCAAGCTCTTTTCGCTTTTTAAACTCATAGAACGATTTAGATATGGATTTCCGAGTATTATCACGATGCTAAAAAGTTAATATCAGTGTTATGGCGGCCAGAGCCAGGTCATACTGTACGACGTCGCCACCTAAGCTGATACCTCTACCAATCAAGCGATCAAGGATCCTGGTCAGCGGCGTTGTGTTTATAGTAATCTCGGTAAAATTATATCATTTGGTTGGTTCAGGTTCAGAAAGAAGGCAACCCAACGCAGCCTCAACCAAGCATCAACCGCATCCGTACCCAATAGTTGCCAAGTCATAGTGGGCTAGGTGTTTTGCGTTAGCTGTGACGTGGCATGCAGAGAACAAGAGAACCTGACTTTCAATCGTGATTACTCCGTAGGCTGCCAGGGCCCAAGAGGTGGAGGCTAAGTGTCACAAGGCGGGCAACAACCCACCTCACGGGCAAGGCGTTCGTTAGGGAAAATCCACGGTTAATGATATGCTCTAGTACTAGGCTTGTTAGAGTTCATTATGTGAGTCGAAGGTGTCTCAATGCAGTTAGAGGGTTTACCTCTGCGAATTGTCGCTAGCTTACTCGCACCTACTCTATGACTACTTTAACCGCAGCAACCGAATTGGCTTATGCTAGATATCAGGCATCAGTGCTTGGCGGATTGCCCGGAACAGGTGAAAACACAAAAGGGGATGCTGTGGTTCGGAAAACAAAAACGCTTATAATAACGCTCGACTCAGCTCATCCAAGAATAAGTCATCACGTCGTCCTTAAGCTAGTGTCTTTAGCTTGATGATTAGCCTCGGCTTGTATCTACCTCACAACTACAAATTATCGATAATGGATCAAGGATTCGTGAAACATATGTCTATCGGCCTCTACTTCCGCTGGGACACCCCAACACAGCGGTATATCTGGGCTACTAAAGAGTACCCTGAAACCGGCTTGAGCTTGCCACCCCTGAGACCTGGACTTTATGACGAGCGGGACAGAAACTTCGAACTCTCTGCCTACTTCAAGACGGACGATAACGTTTCATTCGACCCTTTCATGCAATATATATTAGATTGGGGCTCCTGCTATGGACAACAGAGAATCCTCGATGCTTTTTGTGGATCCGGCGGCTGGGAGAAATGGGTTCATTCCGAGATGCATTTAAATCTCCAACACTTCGTCGATCGGTACTGCGCGTGTTGGCGGGAGGCGTGTGTATATTCGAACGCCCCTAAACAGAAGGCCGACCTGCTACTGAGCCTAGAGCCAGAGACACTGGGGCAACCATTGTCAGTGCTCCTGGAACTTAAAGTTGAGCTAGTCGAAACCGACCGTTCTCGCGTTTCCGAATTCAGGCAGGCTGTCACCGCGGACATCCGTAAGATCCAGGACGCAGATCTTTACCGGGTCCCACCCGGTGATCATCCGAGAGTTGGGAGACCATGTCACGCGTATGTTGTTGCTTTGACTGTGACAGACAATGGCGATAGAGCAATGACGCAGCTAGGCATGATGAGGTTGGAACCGTTGAGACAGAGACAAGGAGAAGCGTGGCCTTTCAACGTGTGGTGGTTTCGAAGAGTCATCGACTAGAAAAGAGTGATGATGAGAGCGAGTCAAGCGATCGGGGGAGGATACCACCTTGTCAGACATCGTTGAAGACGATGATGTTGACACGGGTAGTGGTGATGATTAAAACGGTCGACAGCACGATCAACTACAGTCTTTTCTTTATTGCTAAATGGTCTCCTTAGAGAGAAATAGTTAAAGAAAATGACATATTAATAAGAACTTCGTAAACTGACGAAGAAAAAGTTTAATGATTCCAAAACGAGTTGGAAAAGGTATAAATTCGTCTCGTAACATAGTGCGTCTCGGGACGCAGGGACTGACGTTAGAGCTGAGCTTGAATACAGTAAAGGCGTGTGGCAGTTTTCAGCGATGACATGGGGGTTAGTGGAAAGTATAAGTGCAACAAACTCGTTGTCGTTGTCAAAAGACAGACTGTGAGGAATTCCATGGTATTCCATTTCTTTCTTTCCTGAGGCTTCGATATGATGACAATATGTTAAGGCGGCACTTGATAACCAGACAAAGATACAAAGTAATAAGCAACAAAGAAGTGACTAACTAGACTTGTTCTAGTTTGGCCTTAGCAATAATTAAAACTTAACTAAATACAATGAAAAGACGAAGCCACAATCGCTCCCTACAGTACTTTGTCCGAATACAGTACTTGGAAGGAAGACTAACAAAGAGTATCCTGGCTTTAAAATGCTCTTTGTCCCCAGGAAAAGATTGTCTCGAGCCTAACAACAGACAACTTTCTTTTGACATCAAAACAGACTCCTGAAACGCAAATATAACTTCTGCTGAATCAGCGCTTCGATGCACTACTCCACATTATCAAAACCTGGATTGCTTAGTTAACACCAATCAACCACAACTATCCCAGCTCTTCCAGCACAAACATCCAAGCACAATGGATTCAAATACCACCACCCCGGTGGGACCCTCGAACCGGACATCCACCTCACCCTATGCACCCGAGCCATCCAACCGCGTCATATCAAACCTAGAATACGGCATCGGCGTCGCCTCCATCCTTGGCCTCATGCTCTTCTTCGGGACGCTCATCTACCTGTGGCGCTTCCGCAAGCAAGCCAAAGCGTGGTTCGCAAAGGTAAAACGAACAAAGAACATCAACGTCCCCGAACAGCTGCACAAGAACCCTGAGCCTGAGCCCATCTACATCCCGTCTCGTGGGGATCGTGTGCCGGAACCAGCACGACCGCAGCAAGCTTATGTCGATCCGTACGCGAGATCGGATTGCGAAATGCAGACGCAGATGCATGATGTTCCCCTCGGCTCACCATCTACGGCTTTCCAGCAGCACTCAGCCCGTTTGCCACAGCAATCGTACGCTGCGCATCGCAGAGCGAGCGCTGCACAGTCTGAGCGCTGGATCTAATCTAATTTAATAATTCTTTGAGCCCACCGTCCCAGCCCAGCCCTCCTCAACCCCGCTCCATTGACTATTCCTACCAGCACTATCGCTGTAAAACACGCATAAAACGTAGCTCTATACCCACTCCCCATCGCTTCAATACTGACTTCCCCGCTACTTACCGAGGTACTTGCCCTGCTGTGTTAGGTTTTAGTGAAAGGGAAAGGGAAAGGGAAAGGGAAACGGCAAGAAAAAGCATACCGTCAGATGACATGTGGCTTAGAAGATAGCTGGGAATGCACAGGCCCGAAAATCCAGTCTGGGTTTGGTTTACCAAAGCCATGAGCAGGGAAGCCACTCCACTGCTGAGAAGACGGAGCATTGGCGACAAGGTAATTCGCGGAGGTGTTTTTGACGAGAAAGCCTGTTGCGACATGTGAGGATGCCGCAAACGACTGTTAGGAGGAGACGCCGTCGATAGAGGTTTGGAGGGCGGAGAGGTCTTGTATTTCTTGAAAGCTGGGGGATTGTTAGCTTTAGAGTACAGTGAGATCGAGAATATAATATCTACAAGAGCGTTGCAAAGTATCCAGAAGGGTTGAAAGCTCCCCATGTCAAGAACACCGAAATACAACTTCTAGTAAACGCGCTCTATTTCCAAATCGAATTTTGAATGATGGCCGGCTCCCCCTGCGTTCTGGATGGAACGCAAAGGCCGGAAAAAGAAAGTAATAATCCAATAGTCAAAAGAACAATATTCAATTTATCGAGCAGCTACTCGCCGAACTGCCCGTGATTCCTTAATTCCAATATATCAGTTTTCAGTTTCGCTTTCCCTAAATGTCGAGTTCAAGATAAGATCATAAGCGAGAATAGAAAGGGGGAAATTGACGCTATAACATAACTAAGGTAACCAAATTAATCCCACCATCGCCATCCCAGCCCCCACCTAATCAACCTCCTCCTCTCCTTCTCCAACACCCAATCTCTCATTCCGAACCCCCCAAAGCGCCGCCCCGAAAACATCCACGCTAGGAATAGCAGCCATGTAGAACTCCATCTCCATCTCCATCTCCAGCCCAGCCGGGCCCTCGAAAAACACACCCCTCCCCCCTCGCACGATACCGGTGCTATACTGTACCCGACTTCCGACGCGCGCCCATGCCGGAAAACGCCATGTTGCGCGTTAGTTGTGCATGTAGAGAAGGCAGCCCCGAGGAGGGGATCCCGACGGCTGTTGTGAGGCCTCTGAGAGGGGCGAGTAAGTGAATAATGAACAAGAGACAAGAAAATAGAGACTTACGGACGAAAACTGATGAATTGAATGATTCCCTTGAATGAAGCAAAAAGCAAAAAGGAAAAAGCAAACCTTGAGTAAGTAATAGACAGACAGCTGGATGGGTTTATGATTACCATCTACATAGAACCTTGAATAGTCTCTCTCACCAACTATGCCCAAATAAAGGCTCTTGAACCTATCCTATTCTGCCGTTTACTTCTAAGTGAGCATGGCATGCTAGGATATTCTCAAAGCAGGGTTTTGCAGGGAAAGGGGGTTTGGAGCGCTGAAGATAGACGAGTTTGGGTATAGGATAGGTAGAACTGCCGTTTGTTGTGAAGGGATTCCGAATGATGGTTTTAGATAAGGGTAGAGTGAAGGGTACGGCACTTGCTGTTGAGGCAGTCGGAGGGGAGAAAACATACCAGGCGGAACAGGCCGTGAGAAATCCCAGAAAAGTAGTTAGAAGACAAGCAAACGCCTGGCAATATTCGATATTGAGAATCTACACAATATAATAAATACAACTGGATGAGATGGGTATATATTCTCTAATCCCAATACTTAATCGCGCCATCCAACCCCGCCGTAACAACCTTACTACTCTCCTGCGGATGCCACTCCACGCACGTAACGGCCCCATCAGCAGCCTGCATCTTATGCCACATCTTACACGTCTTCCAGTCCCAAAAACACACATAACCACCCGTATCCCCGCTCGCTACAAACTGCCCGTCCGGCGAACAAGACACGTCAATCCCATACCCGGCATTATTATGCCCCTTGAACACCTTCTTCCGATTCTGCCGGAACTTGTCCGTCGCGCCGTATACAAAGATGTTGTTGTCGGAACTTTGGTATGCGACGTATTTGCCAGAGGGGTGGAGCGAGGCCCGTGTCATGGGGTACATGTGCGGTTCTGCGATGTATTTTATGGGCACGGGGATGTTGTAGTCCCATGCACGGAGAGACTTGTCATCGGACGTTGTCATGAACCTGCGGTTCTCATCCACGAATGTAATCGTGTTGATAGCGGCCAAATGATGATCGTATTCCTGGACTACTTCGCGAGTACGTATATCGAACTGCACGATTTTCTTGTCGGACATACCAGCGAGGAATTCGTTGGCGTGCTCGGGGTTTGGGTTGAAGCGTACGACGTGCGGGTTCTTGCCGGTTGTGAAGCGGTTTATGCATTGGCCTGTTTCGGTGTCCCAGAGCTTCATCATGCGGTCGTAGGATGCGGAGAGGAACTGTGTGCCGGAGGTGTTGAATGTTAAATCTGAAAGGGCTTTTGTGTGGCCCGAATACGTCCGTAGTAACTCTCTTTGGTGATACACGTCCCAGATCTTGACCGTCGAATCCGCACTTCCAGATAACAGTAAATGGCCCGAGCCAGGAAAGAACCGTAGGCCGGCAATAGGCTTGGTATGGCTCTTCCAAGTATGCACCAACTTTTTGGGCACATAATTCTTTGCGCTCCCCGCCTCTTTCCGTAAGTCGATATCCAGGTCTTGCGGTACATGCATGTACGTCCTTCCCTGATAATCATACTGCTCACTCCCCTCGAACACACTAGTCTCTGCACCCATCTCCTCGGCTTCTTTCCTCCGCGCCACAGCTTGCGGTAATGCGGGCACCACCGCACCGCTCTCAATAACCTCTTCTTCTTCTTCCTCAACCTCCTCATACTCCTCATCACTAGCCAGCTCCTCCCCTTCACCAACTTCTTCATACTCCACAGCTTTGTATTTAGCCCACGGGCCTACATAAGCATTATCGCCCTCCGCCACACTGGCATCACCCTTCTTCTGCCTCTTACTCTTTATCCTCGCCGCCTCGTCTTTCTCCGCCTGTCCTCCTATATACTTTCTCCCCTCTACAGCTTGATGTTGACTCCTGAACGTATGTTCGCTGATATATGTTTCCTCCGCGTAGCCCGTAAGTACATTCTTGCGTTTTAGGGTGGCTTTTTCGTCTTTGAATGGATTGGCGGGGCCTTGAGAGGGCCTTGAGAGGTCTCCTGCTGTGTAGGGAACGACGGCGTGGTCTGGGCCTGCTGCTTGTCGGACTATGAGGGCATTTTGGGGCGCCATGTTGGGCGGGTAGGCGGCAAAGTCTGCCATGATGAGGAGTTCCAGGAGGATGAAGAGAGACTGTGGTTTGATGTGCCCGTGGAAGTTGAGAACTGAAGGTCCGTTTGTCGCGAGCCTCGACATGCGGTTCGCGATAAAAAGCTTGGCGCCAACCTTAAATATACCCTGGCAATAAAGTCACGTGCTACTCACTCTGTTCCCGGAGCTACCAGATTGAGCAATTGGAGCTCAAGGGTTGGGGCGAGCGAGGTGAGGCGTCATTTAGGGGCCCGGATAGCAAAAGAAAACAAGAGATAAAAAAAAACATCCACATTGAAAGCATGCCCATCCATGGTAAGCACGCCAAACTAGGTATCTGTATCTATCCACCCGCGCAGGACCTCGATCAGAAGCCCAAAATATATGGAATATGCCCCTGTGCCCCGTTGCACAGGACTCCTCCCAAGACTACCGCCATCATGTCTAATCGTCCCAGATCTTGCACACATAGTAATTATCCTGCCCGACGTATCTCATCTTATACACAACTCCACGCTGCGCAGTTCCAGCTTTCCCATCTCATTCAGCTTCGAATCTCCTCCTATATTTCCCCCAGCTTGTATTGACTGTGTATTGAGGATTTAAGTCAATTCGATTCGTCGCGGATCAAGGCCACGATCATCGAGTAGAGGTAGAAGAAGAACATAACCAGATGGAAACCAAGCTTGATGAACGATTCCTTTTTCCTGTTAGCCTTATCTCTCATCCCACCCTTTACAACACATACCTTCTTATGCACATTCAGCTTCCTGAAGATCTCGGTAGCGTCTAGAAGATGCGCATTATCCACAATTCTGTTCATTCATCTAATCAGTAAAGTTCTAACCTAGCGGGGAACAAGAAAAGAGGGGGATGGTGGAAAGGGGATGAAGATAAAGACGCACTTCTTGACATTAAACGCAAGCAACGGCAGGTTCAATAACAATGCAATCCAATATCCATTAATAAGGAAGAGGAACGTCAGGAAGCCATGTACGGCGGCTTCAGGAATGATGTAGGTGTTGAGGCGGTTGCAGAGGTCGATGGGGTTGATGTAATCACTATTCGCACCTGAGTCAGCTTGTTGTGCTTTTAATTGTATGGGGTGAAGGAGAAGAGGCGAGGGGGAGGAAGCTGGAAAGGGGAGGATTATATACCATTCAAGATCAGAATACATAATCGTGAAGAAAACCTGCAGGAACAGGTTCACGGCATTGATCAGTACCGCCAGGAGGTACAGCCACGCCTCACCGGACATCATGATTCTAGTCTCGCGTCTATCTCCCTATTTCTCTTTATGTTGTAGTATCCCTGCTCAGACGTATGTCGAGCTTGTTGAAGCTTGCGCTGCTATAATATCGCGGACTCGGTGGTGGTGGTGGTGTGTATGGTAGTGAGCTGGGAGCTGGGAGTTGGGAGCTATGACGAAGAGAAATTTCGGCCTCGGATGATGTGCAGAGTTCTATCCTGGGAGAGAATATGCGGGATCAGATTTTGTGAGGTTGTTAGAAGGTCGGAGGTCGCAAGCGGAATGATGAAATGTGAGGCTGGGGCTCGCGTGGGGAAGAAACAAGAGCTCTGCGATTGTTTAGACGAAGATCTTGTTTGCGCCGCTTGCGATATCCGCTTAGTCATATCACATGCGCGAGTTAAGGGGGGGAAAGTAACGCAACACGTTTATTGTTCTCTTTACTGTTCAAGTCTGGCTTCATCTAGATTTTGTTCTCATTTCATAAGTGAGAAGATATTTCTACAGTTCGCTAGAAACTTTTTGAAATTCAAGGTCGTGAATTTCCGTCATGGGTATCAATGCACACCATTCCCATTTGCACCATTCGTCTCCACCGCTGCTACTGGCATAGGAATAGGTCCACCAGGGGAATCCGGAAATCTCGCAGTCAAAATCTCAACGCCGTCTTCAGTCACCAGAAGAGTATGCTCTATCACAGTATTAGTAAAGTTATCTAGGCAGAAGGATCACAAACTTACCAAACTGAGCTGTCCTCTTCCCATCCTGCGTCACACTCGTCCAGTCATCAGGCCACGTCTTATCCCTATGCGTACCCAACGCAATCATAGGTTCAATAGTAAAACACATGCCCTCCTTCGCCACACCTACGGTCTTGTTCTTCGCATAATGCGGGATGTTAGGCTTGCAATGAAACAGGCTGTTGATACCGTGACCACAGTATGCTTTGATGACGCTACACTTCTGCGCCTTAGCATACTTCTCTATCACGTCTCCATAGTCTCGGAATAATGCTCCGGGTTTGACGAGCTTGATGGCCTCGTTTAGACTTTCTCGCGCGGCTTCTACGACACGGACCGAATCAGGGTCTGCTTTGGCTTTGTCGCCAATGTAGTATGTCTCGTTGAGATCTCCGTGGAATCCTTCATGGTATAGTGTAACGTCGATATTAAGAATATCTCCATCAACAAGAACCCTTTGATCTGGGATTCCGTGGCAGATGACTTCGTTCGGGGATGTACAGACGGATTTTGGGAATTGACCGTAGTTTAGTGGTGATGGATATGACTAGACAGTCAATTCCTGGACATAGTACTCAAATCAAGAAACTTACCTTTCTCTCCACACAAGCCTTATGCACAATCTCATCAAGATAGTCCGTCGTAACCCCAGGGACCGCCGCCGCAGCCACAATATCCAACACCTCTCTTGCCAGCCTACAAACCTTCCTCATACCCTCCTGCTGTTTCTTATCCAAAATCTCAATCTTCGTGCGGCCCTTGAATGTCTGCTCACTGGCTGGTATGCCATCCTTCCAGTAATCAGGGTATGGTATTGATTTCGGTACTTCCCGCCAGGGGGAGAGCGGGTACACGGGACGGAGAGGACCGGTGAAGGGGAAAGTTGGGAAGGGGTTGTAGTTTCCAGTGACTGGATCGGGTTCAGAAATTACTTTTGGGGGAATGAGGTTACTGAGAAAATTACTCTGAGTTTTGTGGACTGCTTTGTGTGTGCTCTGTGAAGAGTTAGTTTTGGACAAAGAGAAGGGTGGAGCAAAATGCGCATGTTGGATTTCTTCAAGGGAATAGATACGGCTTGGACAGGAAAGCAGTTTTGGAGTGAACGTACCCAATTCCTCTTGAAACAGTCTTGGGAACAGAAATAGCTCTCCTTCATTCCCAGCTTCAAGCAGGTCGGGCACTGGAGCGTTCCAGCATCGTTGTCGCAGTCACCCCCCATACATTTCCGCTTTGCAGGAGACTCGGAGGCCATGGTTGGCAGACGGCTTCAAGAAGCTGGCGGTGGTAATCTGTAGGTGTGGTCTCAAAAAATGCGGTTAGATTACTTGGTGTGCAGTATGGAGGGGCAACTGGTAAAAAGATTGTTGGCCCGCGTCGTTCGCAAGGCGTGGGGTGAGCGGTGCGGTTTCTAGACCCATGGAGGGTGTGAATCTATCGGTCGGCTCGGCTCAACAGGGAGTTGTTTGTAATAGTCATATAGTCATCCATGTTTACATTTCTGAGTCTTCTTCTCTCCTCTTCTTTGCACCTTTTTCTCTTCGCAGATTGATCGAACCTCTTTTTTTATGGCGGAAACCAAGAGACAGAAGACGATTGTTATTGGAGCTGGTCCCGTTGGTACTCTGGCGGCTTTGTACGCAGCACAGCGGGGTCACGATGTAGAGATTTACGATTTACGCAGTGGTACGTTTCATACGTTTTCACTGCAGCCTCTATTTCTTGCAGCAGATCCTCGAGACACAACAAGTCAAGTGTTCTTGACGCCATTCCTTCCCAGGGGTCTTGCCAGGGGTTGAACGGGCGAAGGTATGCGGGTTCTAGCTTCATCTTCAAGATACCAACATAGCAGTGGCAATAGAGTCAGAAACGCGATTTCCGTATATTTCTCTACAATTTATGTTCCCATGTGGCCCCGATTAGAGGGAGACAGACACTCTGTTGCCTTTGCCTAACAAGTCTTTGATTCATGTCGCCATCTTCATGATATCTGTTCGTCCATCAGCTGACCCGAGTTATCTAGATCTTCGAGACCCCTCAACAATCCCTCTAAACTTTACCAAATCCATCAATTTGGCACTATCTGAACGAGGAATCAATGCTATGAGGAATTCTGGTCGGCCTGCCCTTCTGGAGCAAATATTCAAAGACACGATTCCCATGAAAGGTCGTATGATTCATGGCAAGAACTCTTCAGGAGAGCTGTATGAACAGTCTCAAGTCTACGATATTCACGGAAGAGTATGTCTATCATCTATTCGTATCTCGGGGCTTACGTTCCGTAGTCAATATATGCGGTAGACCGTGGAGGACTCAACAAGATTCTCCTCGACGAATTAGATGCTATGCCCAATGTGAAACTCATTTTCAACCACAAGTTGACCGGAGCTGACTTCAAGAAAAACAAAGCGTGGTTTGAAGTCTCTGGGAGTAACAAAATTGATCGCGCCCGAGAAATTGAAATCGATTTTGACTTCATGATCGGGGCAGATGGAGCTCATTCAGCTGCCCGGTACCACTTGATGAAATACCAGCGAATGGATTACCAGCAAGAGTATATCGATACACTTTGGTGTGAGTTCCAGATTCCAGCTCGGGAATTAGAGCCAGGCGTGAAAGACGAGTCGAAGTTCCGGGTATCCCCAAACCATCTCCATATCTGGCCAGGGAAGGACTTCATGTTCATCGCTATACCCAGCTCCGTGAGTTCCTTAACTCACATCATCAATACAGTCTAATAGATTTCAGAACGGATCATTCACATGTACGCTCTTCATGCCATCCGCACATTTCAATCACCTCGAAACAAATCTCAAGTCAGTCCCAGCCTTCTTCGACACGCACTTCCCCGGCGTAACGACCCTCATTCCGCCCTCGGACCTCATCACATCTTTCTATGAAAACCCTCATCTCCCCCTAATAAATATAAAATGCGCACCCTACCACTTTTCCTCCTCCGTCGTAATCGTCGGCGACGCCGCCCACGCCATGGTGCCCTTCTACGGGCAAGGCATGAACGCAGGCCTGGAAGATATCTCCGTCCTCTTCTCCTTCCTCGACGCAAACCCCACTTCCCGCTCCGTTGCTCTAGAACAGTATTCCGAGTACCGAAAAGCAGATGCGCATGTTATCAATGACCTCGCCTTACAGAATTATGTCGAGATGCGTGCTAGTGTTGTGAGCCCGTTGTATGCGGCCAGGAAGTGGCTCGAGGAGAAGTTGAGTGTGTGGTTACCGGGCCTGGGGTGGCAGACAAAGTACTCGAGGGTTAGCTTTGGGAATGAGAGGTATAGTATGGTGATTAGGAAGAGTGAGAGACAGGGGCGGTTGTTGAGCTTTTGGTTGGCGGGCATGCTTGGGTGTCCAGTTTTAGTTGGGGGTTTGATGGCTTGGAGGAGGATGAAGAGGTGAGGGAGAGAAAGATGTGTGTCTTGTGTAGGGAGGTACTTCATTCTCCTCATTTGCGGCGTTAGCTAAATAGACATCCGCAGTAGCTCTCCTTTAGAGTCAGGGAGAGTACATGAATGCGAAGCAAGTTTTGCTAGTACGTATATGCATGTCGAACCATAGGAGCGCTCAATTTCACGCTGAGCCAGTGTCCCCTTCCCCGTGTCACATTTACCTGGATCGTGGGTTATGTAATGTTGCAACGCAAGTGCGCATGAGAATTGTTCTTCTGACATACGAAGTCCAAAGAACCTTCACGATCCTCACCTTGAATATTATGCGGCGCAGAAATAGACTTTATTCAAGGTGGTGACAGAAGAGGAAGGAGAGCCCACGACTGTACATACTTGAAACGATGGTACGCGAGCAAAACCTCTTCTTATTTCTCACCTCTCACCACTTCCTACAGATACCTTTTATCATGTCCTAAAACCCATCATTACTCCGAAATTATGGTAAACGATGACCTGCATTCCCTCGGGCCATTCGAGTTCCTCGCCACAATTGACCTACCAATCTTTGTCCTCGACTTGCACGCCCATCCAAACACCACACCTATTTTCCAAACCGCCAGTCTTCGGAAACTGCAAGCTATTCGCGGGAATCTGCTTAAGATCGGAGGGAAAGAGGCCAGGAACGATCCAACGAATGCCGCGTTTCTGCAATGGGCAGTCTCTTCGCCACAAGCTTCGACTTTGCCTCCTTCGGCATACTGGGGGATTCAATGGACGGGCAGAAATGTGAGGAATAGGTGGAGGATCATTGTGGGAGAGGTGGGCAGTCTTTCACGAGACGATACATGTCTAGCTGAGCGGTCCTGCCAAAATGAGACTCGAATTCCTCCACAGAAAGGACCTGAACCCAGTCAAAGCCAAGCTCAGTCTCTTCCACAGAAATCACCCAAACGGCCTCCACTACAAATAAAAGCAAGCCCTATACCCCAGGAAACACCCCAAACCCGATTGAAAGCTTCCACTTCGCATTCTGACGAAAGTATTTCTACATTTGCATTGCGTTCTCCGAAAGGCACTTCATTCGAGGACTACGTTTCACGGCAGCATAATACCGAGCATTGTGGTCTCTTCGATATCACGGAGCACGAGTCCAAAAAATCAATCTGTCCTCACCTCAATTTCTTCATGGGGTTCGACTGGGCTTCCACTGAGCTGGGTGCAATTAGCTCTTGGTCCACCGATTTATGTCGCATGGTAAATATTTTGCTGAATGATCCTCGTCCGGCAGCAATGTACTGCGGCGAATCAAAGACTATGATGTACAACGAGTCTTATCTACTCGTAGCTGGTGAGAAACACCCCGGATTGATGGGAAAGTTCTTTCCCGAAGCTTGGGCAGAAATGCACGAAGAATTTGTTCCGGCATTCGAGAAGGCTGCTGAGACTGGAACATCGTTAATTATCGATGACGCCTGCTTCTACATTGCGAGAGATGGGTATCTAGAAGAGTGTTACTGCTCTTTATCCATTATACCCTTCACCACCAATGATGGGCGGATAGCTTTGTAAGTCTCCCTTTGCCCCGCCTTCTTTTCGTGTTGATCCTGTCGGAGGCGCTTTTACATTTCATGTGTCTAAATAAGGCCTAGCTATAATTCAGTGTTCGATACAACGAAAAAGGTGATCCTGGATCGAAGAATGGCATTTCTTCTTCTCTTGTCTCAATATATTGGTTCGTCGCGGGCGGCGAATGATTTCTGGCAACAACTACTCCGAGTCCTGCAAACCGAGAACGCCGACATTCCATTCGCACTTTTATATTCCTCGGGCTGCGAAAGCAACGAGATCTCTCTTGAATCTCCTGGACTCAAGCAGACGTTGGATCATTGGGTCCTTAGGGGCTTAGTAAGAGTTCCCGAGCCACATATCCAATTTCCTCGACAGTACAGCACCGACGAACCTATTGAGGGTTTCTTGCCAAGTTTTCAGGAGATGATTAATTCAGATACGCATACGCTTCTTTTGGCTAGTGATGGATCCATGCCCGAGTCTCTAGTACAGAATTTGAAATCGGCGAATAACGATGATATCTGTGAGGCCGCGGTATTCCTTCCGATCCGGCTGATTGGAGATTCCATCCATGGATTCTTGATTCTCGGTACTAATCCAAGAAAACGGGTTGATGATGACTACCGTGTTTTCATCGAGCTTCTTAGAAGGCAACTAGCGTCTTCAATGGCTGTAAGCTTGGGGCGAACGGAATCAATTCTGAGGCAAACCCTACTAATGAGATTAGGCCGCTGTGCTGCTCGAGCTAGAAATTAGCAGAAGCAAAATGGCTGCGGAATATGCAACTCAAGATTGGAATCTTCTATCAAAGAAGTTGGCAATTCAAACGCACGAAACTTCGGAGGTCGAAAGTCGCTTCCGGAGGATGGCCGATCATGCACCGGTGGGAATGTTTCATTTCGACCTTTCTGGCGTCGTGTTATACGCCAATGAAGATTACTACAGGTATGGTTTTGCTGGGTTTGTTTTTGTTCTTGCTAACCTTCTCACTTTCGCAGGCTCATTGAACATCCTCCAAATGTAACTTCTACAATGGTAAGTCACGGTATAGCACCTGATGTATATTATTACTGAGCTTCGTGGCAGTGCTGGTATAGAATTATCATGGAAGAAGACCACGCTGAGATGAACCGCGAATGGCCTAAGCTTTTGGACGGAGAAAGGGTTTCCTTTGAGCTACGACTGAAACGGCCATTCGTCGCTGACGAAATCATTGGTGGCGAGAACGTAGCAGGTTCAACATGGATTATTGTGTCTGCTTATGCCGAAAAGGATCCAGACGGCAATGTTGTTGGGATCCTTGGATGTATAACTAACATCAGCCGACAGAAATGGGCAGAAGGAGTCCAGAAGCGAAAGATGCTCGAGGCTATTGAATGGAAGCGGCAGCAAGAAAACTTTATTGACATGACGTCTCAGTATGTTCCCGTTCCAAACGAGTCTTAAGTACTAATGAGGACTTTAACAGTGAAATGAGGAATCCTCTTTCCGCAATCGTCCAATGTGCTGATGTCATCAACCCTTTTCTTCGCCCCCTTTCTTTTTTTGCTGACTCTCGGCTCTTACTGGTTGCGAGGAACATAGCACTGATTCTTTGCAGTGGATTGGAACTTCTGTCTTAGCATTCGAAGGAAACTCCAAGGATGTCTTACTACCTAGAGAGATATTGGATGAGTATGCTGATGCGGCGCAAACAATTCAACTGTGCGCCCAACATCAAAAGCGGATAGTGGACGATGTTTTAACTGCCTCGAAACTGGATTCTGATCTTCTTTCTATCGCCCCCGTCGAAGCTCAACCGATTGCTATAATCAAGAGTGCGCTCAAGATGTTCGACGGCGAATTGCAGAAAAGTCGGATGGAGCTTCGATTCCATATTGAGTCTTCCTACAGTAAGACATCGGTCGATTGGGTGCACGTCGATCCGAGCAGATTACTTCAAATTTTGATAAATTTGATGACCAATGCCATTAAATTTACGCAGACCGAAAGCAGAAGGAAGATAGCCGTATACTTGGGAGCTTCCCTCGAGCGACCAAAAGGGAGTAATAGTATCCAGTATCTCCCGCGAAACGCGGCATACAAAGATCAGACTGCCGACTACACCTCAGATGAAGTCATCTACCTCTCCATCGCTGTCAATGATTCAGGCAGAGGTTTAGACGAAATGGAGCGCGACCTCCTTTTCAAGCGCTTCTCACAGACTACACCACGAACACACGTGGAATACGGTGGCAGTGGCCTTGGCCTTTTTGTCTCCCGCCAACTGACAGAAATTCAAGGCGGGCAAATAGGAGTAGCATCTCAAGCAGGTGTTGGAAGCACTTTTGCTTTCTACGTAAGAACTCGCCGTTGCCCTACTCAGCATAACGGTCTAGCATTGCCAGAGATCGACTCGCGCTCCTATATTTCTGTCCTCACGCCCGCGAGATTGGAACGGATTGGAACAGGCCTGTCCCTCCCATCAAGTCCCAACGAGGAAAAGAAGACGTTCGGCTCGATGCATGTCCTGATTGTTGAAGACAATCTCGTGAATCAGAAAGTCCTTTCCAAACAACTGCGTAACGCAGGCTACGTTGTGAGCGTTGCGGACCATGGTGGTCAAGCTCTGGAATTCCTTAGAACAACCCATTTCTTCCCTCCCAACACCGTTCCTCTCGACATTGTTCTCATGGACGTAGAGATGCCCGTCATGGATGGACTCACCTGTGTGAAGAAGATTAGGGAGTTACAAAGAACGGGACATGTGAAGGGGCATATTCCTGTGATCGCTGTTACTGCGAATGCACGCAGCGAGCAGATTAGGATTGCGAAGGAGGCGGGTATGGATAGTGCTGTCGTGAAGCCGTTTCGGGTTCCAGAGCTGATGCCAGAGATGGAGAGAGTATTGAAGGAGGTGCAGGAAATGGTGAGGAGACGCTCTAGTTCGAGAAGTGCGAGTGCGCCGCCTTTTTGATAGGGATTGACTTCATTATTACTCTGTACCAAATAAATAGCCAGGGAAGGACTAGCAATAGAGTGGAATCCTGGTATATCACTCATGGCAATGAAACTCAAGATTGCCCAAGACCCAGCGCTGAACTCGCTGTTCGATGTTAATTGGGGGTATATATTCCCACTCCGATTCATGTCGAATGGTAGGATTGGAGGGTACATTTTAGCCTGTACTGTGCAAATTCTCCTTGCTGTTACTGTAGCACTCCACACGGGCAGGAAGTCACGCGAGTCCTTCGCTTAACCCCTTTTATGTCACTGATACTAATGAAGAAATCGGCCGAACGAATTTTAATGCTATCCGTACCTCTCCTCTGCATTTGTTCTTTGACTTTATAAATCATGAGACATCAAGGACCAGAATCCTTCTGTTTAAGAATTGGTAGAAGATGATATCCAATCAAGTTCTCGTCAATTTTTGGATTATTTATTGATTATTTGAGGAATGTACTTGATATAAGCAGTGTGCATTATATATCATAACGGCAAGAAAAGGAATAATATTAAGAGTTGGATTTTTTTTTATTTAGGAAGCTATTTATTGCATTGCATTGCATTGCATTGCATTGCTAGTTTACCATCCTAATCCGGGTTGATAACTGATGTCCGCTGATGTTGCTTGGCCAAGTCCGGTTTGTTTCCATAGTAAATATCAACACTTGTTCGTACGAGCAGAGACTAAACGCGGGATCCCAATTGCCTGCGAGAGGCAGAGTGAAGTGTAGGGAATCTATACCAAAATGATATTAACATCTCGCTCGTATTAAATGACGGAGGGAAGCGTGTTGTCACGTACCTTAACTTGCGTCTTTTTTGACCCCGCACCCCCGGTGGAGGGCAGATCTTACGCCATATTGAGATCAAGCTATACGCGTCCTATGCTATTCCACTACGACCCCCTAATCACAGGGGTCACATGTCGCCGTTGCTGCTATCGATGCCGTAAGTGTAGATGTGACGCTACTTTCAGAGGACCAAGTGATGCGAGAGATGGTACTATCAGCTTCTACCTCCGAGAGAACACTCTGCTGTATGGTATACCATGATGCACCCCTATCAGCATCATAAATAGGTGTTGCTGTAACATCTATAGCGCTTGCCGTTGAGGATCGGGAAGCTAAGCAGGTAGTTGTAGTTGAGCAAGAGCGTGTGATAGTAAATATCTTTGCCGTGCTTGCGCTAGTAGGAGTGTAAATCGAATATGAAAGCTCACATGAGCTTACTGTCTGCGGCGTGGAGCAAGATTGACTTGGGTGAGTTGAGCTACCGGAGGATGTTGATGTTGAGGTGGTCATAGTCGAGCCATGAGAAATGTCTCCTTTCGAATTCGAGCCGCCAGCTGCAGCGAGGATTTGTACTGATCCATCACTCATTGGTCGAAGAGCTTGCGCGCCATTATTTGGAGAGATAGTTCTGCTGCCAAGACCAAAGAAGGCATAACTACCTGCGTTACGCGTGCTTCCACTGCTGCTCAGCCGACGGACATCATTCCATAGAGACGAATTTTCATGGTCAACGTTAACGGCTGCCACAATCGGAACGGCTTGTGTCATTAAATGCAACAAGTTAGTATCAGTCCCTGACAAGTAATCCATAGCAGTATATCCGACCGCCCCTTGTTCGGGAATGCTGTACTCTGCGAAGTTTACAGCCATGTTAGCTATAGTATTGAAATCTTGCTCTGCAATAAGAATAGCGTCAGTTTTCTTCATCAGGGTTAGAAATCCAGGGCACAACTGTAATGTGGAAGCCCTAGCGATTCCCAGACCAGTTGGGGCCATTACCCAAGCTTGCGCCTCCCACCTGTTCTTGCAGGTATGGAAACCTGGGGACAGGGGGGAGGCAACCATTATACTGGGATCGCAGACGAGGTCAGGTGAAGCTCGTACATTGCAGTCGGAGCCCTCGACAAAGCGCTGATAGTCGCAATAGATGATGAGGTCATCGGGGCCCAAAGACGAATAGCCCCATCCATAATACCCAGCTGGGTTATTTGGATAATTTGTTCCATTGGGTTCACCATTGTTGGTATTATATTTCAGGACCGAATTAAATTTGCTTCTAGCAGTTATCCACTACACCGTATTATTAGTATTTTGTTTCTTAGAAAGAATAACGTAGCTGTAGCGAGGATATAATGCACTCTTAGAGAGCTTGCTTGCCCCAGAATTAGTCACATCAATATGACCATTTGTTAGTGCTTCAGCGAATATGAAGTTAATAAGGTCTCTTTGGGCCTCCCATTTATCTCCGCTACCTGCGTTTGAAGCAAGATTATCAAAAGTATCTGCCCCCGCTTGAGCAAGATCAAATGCTCTCTTCATGCCTGAAACCACCAAATCTTTATACGCGGCACATGAAGGATCTAGAACGTATGTATAGGCTAGGTCGAAAGAGGGTAAAAGAACGGCGAGATGCTGGTGAGCTTCATAGTCAAAAAATAGCTCAAGGGACTGAAGTACATATCCCGTAAAGGAAAACCGAAGGCGATTATCGTACTATATGTACCAAGTAATTTGGGGCTTAACAAACTATGAGGATTCAGGAGCAGCATAAATGTGGCTTTTATCGAAGTGCTTTAATGAGGTAAAGCTTATCCTGATGTACCGAATCCAACGGCGTATACTATATTCGGACCATCCTGCTAAAGTTAATATCGCGATAGTGTTACCGTAAATGGCAATCCGCTACGATCAGGGTCTTGTGAAGCCGTTTACTACTATATTAGTTATCACATAAGACGAGGCCTAGTTAGTTTTACTTAACGCGGGGCCATGTTTACTGGGAGGAAGAGTAACAAGTGGATTTATATTGCCGCTAGAGTTAATAATAGATAGAGGTGGAAAGAAGAGTCGGAGATAGAGCGCTAGATGATGGATGCGCGGTCGGTGATGAAAAGCGTTGATCGGCCATCCTCCGGAAGCGACTTTCGACCTCCAAAGTAGTCTCAGACTTTTGGTGTGCTTATAGAGTCTTTTCAGACTTCATTTTGACTCTTGAATCAATGGATTTTATCAATCGGATTGATACTGCATGGTTTATTTGAATCTAACTAGCCGGGAACCGGCGACGAATACCGAGATCTAGGACCTAGAAAGTGTAGTCGCGAGAATCAATACATTGCCCCGAAGATCCAAATAAGAGTATGTTTGAAAAGAGGTCACGCATACCGCTATTAAATTGGTTAATATCCGGGCAATTAGATTGATAAAAGCCGTCCCTAATATAGGCGCAAGACGAGCTCAGTGATTTGCGCTCTTTCGTGTTTTCAGATGGAAGAAGTCACACCTCGCTTGCGGTTTATACCCATCAGATCAAAGAAGAAGTTGCGCCGATTCGGACAAGTGACATTAAATGTGTAATCACTAATTAGTGTCCCGGTAGTATATCTAAAAGGTGTGTCCCTTCTACGCGTAAGTCGTTCCTTCCCCACGGAGAAAGGCAGCACCGTGGCCTTCAACTAAACTTTCGAAGTCAGTTCCCAGTTATAAATTATCATATAAGTAATACTTGACTATTTACCCCGAGCTATCGCTTATGCTATGAGCCGTATCCCTTTTCTGTTCTTCGATCTTGATTTAATATAATATATGAATGCAATATATATTACTGAATCTAACTGTTAGCTAACTTTAAAAAATCGCTTGACTCTATGACTCGAATCTCATTTAATGTCCTTCTCTCATTTATGGAGTCTTCCCACTAGGGCTGCTCGGCTCCTTCAACCAAGGACCAAGGAATACTTTTCTCCAAACCTCAGAAACACCTCATTTGATATCATTTCTAGAAGGTCAAATGAGAGAACAAGTACTTGTTCCCGTGTCCAAATATATCATCAAAGATTTCAATTATGGAGACACGATCCATTCCTTTAGACTTGACCGCAAACCATGTCATGACAGCAATCTATCGTTAGTGAATGAACAAATGCAATTAAAGCTGATTATTATTAGAATCCCGCATCGTCTACTTTTCACATGCACTTGCAATGTTTCGTCTTTGTAAGATAGGTGCTAGAGACCAGTTCTAGACCACCCACATTAAACTGTTCCATCAACTTATTCGCGGCTATGTTTTTCGTATCTTACTTCCTGGGCACATTTTATATATAGGTTTTAGCGTTGTTTTGAACCTAAGTGGATGATGGTACTGTAACATAATATAATACTGTATTCTTCAACTTAATCAGCAAGTTCCTCATTCTAGTATCAGGTCTCTATGATGTATTAACTACGACTGTGAATATATCAAAATTGCCGATAAAACGTTCGTAAGACTTTTATACGTACCCTACCACCTTTTGCCACCCAATTCACAGCATCCAAAGACAATTCACCCAACACTGAACGCCCTCAAACGTAATAAACAGACCACAGCCCACACCAAGACCCCTCTTCCTGAGATCTATAAAGAGGCCTCT
>QGMF01000358.1:0-36688 GCA_007821475.1 Lachnellula arida | reverse complement strand
GGAAAGAGGGGTTAGTTATTTTTATGTTGTGTTGTGTTATGGGGGTTGATTGAGGGGAAGGAGGATATTGCGGGGGAGGGGTGGTACCTTCGTCTGCTTCGATTGTTTCGCCTTGTAGCACTTGTTCTTCGTCGAGTACTCGGGGTCTGAGATTGCTTCTGGGTCCACGAGCTGTGCTTTCTTTTCTATGCGTAGCTTGCCGTCCCAGCCGCTGCTGCTTTTGGGGGTGGTGCTGCCTTTGGTGGCATCGTGGTGGCTGGGCGAAGCATCTTCTTCTTTGAGGGAGACGTGGGTTGTGCCTGTTTCTTCGTGTTGTGGTGATGACATTGTGGGAGTTTATTGACGGGTTTGGTGGTTTGCGTGTGAAGGGGAAGCTGTTCAGCCCATGGTGCGGTGTGGTGTGGTGTTGGAATGCGCGATGGCGAGAAAGTGCCACTGCTGACAGATGTGGGGTGGGGCACTTTTGATGGAGGGGGAACTTCAAGTTCACTTTCACTCTCTCCACTTATACATCTACACAGCACAACATATTATCCCTGACTTCACTTGTCAGAGTATTAGTATCTAAGATAGCAAGCATCTTGACCACAACTATTTGCAACTTAATTGCAACGCAAATACAACTTACCCCTGGCCTTAGTACCCTATCATCAACAGACACCTATCTCATAACGGCATGGAGCTACACAACTCTTCAAAGACCAACGAGCTTGCTCGAGGGAATCAACATAACAGTGACGAAGTACATATTCCAGAATTGCAAACCGGCGAACCAGGAAAACTATTATGATCCAGGGCAGGACAGGAATTCTTCTCTAGGATCAATCCATTGTTCTGCATAATTAAAGCTGAAAACGTCCGAGATAAGATCTCGAAAAGGTTGTTCAACTAACTACTACTTAAGTATTCCGTATTCAGAGCCATGCTAATTCACATGAGTGCCCCTAGCATACACCCGCTTTAAGTGTCCTCGACTGAAAATGAGTGTTTCGCTGCTTCGGAAGGTACAGAGTAGTTGTTTTGTAATACCATACATTAATTCCTGTATCTATAGACCCATCCTCTCTCGCCTTGGTCCATCCACGAATCACTCAGCATTGGTCGGCTCGCACGCATTGGTATATATGTACGGACATCCTGCTTAGAATCTGGCCAAGTGCTTGCTTGCTTCATATATCCATATAATCATCTTCCTCATCTTCATCCTCATCATATTCATCATCCTCATCTTCATTCTCCTCGTCATCTTCATCTTCATCTTCATCATCTTCAGCAGATGCGTGAAGCTCTAGTTCGCCTTCCCCAGCAAGAGCACCGCATCTCCAGGTCTCCGAAATTCCACCTTACCAACGCAGATCCACATAACGTCCGATAACATCGAAGAAACACGACCCATGTTTTCATAATACCTCTCGCCCTTTTCGCCTTCACCAGCAGCTCGAAGTCCGAAATAGAACATTAGCTTGTCAGCCGGCGTGTCGTGCACGTGCAAGAGAGGTAGGATTTCATGCTCCCACGGCGCAGTCCGCATGTCTACTTTCTGCTCACAACCATCTTTATCCGCGTACCCGAGTATGACTTCTTTTAGTTGCAGCCCGAGGTCTCGGAGTATGTGCTGGTTGTGGAGTTCATCGCGGAACTCCTCGGTTTCCCCTTGAATGGGCTTCCCCCTTGGATGGAGCACCCCTATGGATAGGGTTCGCCGTGATCCAAGAACCGCGGGTCTGGAATTATGTTTCCGTTCCTGGAGATAGACGTCTCGGCGAGCTTGAGTTTCGTTTGTGTGTCGTTGTCCCTCGCATCGAGGCCTTCCTCCAACTATATTTGAAAGCCCTCGCGGACAGTCTCGCTAGGTCTTGCAGGTATTCTACATGGACCATAAGATTGGCAATCTTGTTCTCCATCCACAAAGGGATATCGATACAGCTGATGGGTTTGAAGGCAAATGGGTCATGATGTTTCAAAAAGCTTCTGCGTTGTGATGCATTTCCATGCCGACAGAGCATATCGATTAGAAACCAGAGCCGGTTGTACGGTTCTAATCTATCTTCTCCCAGTTTTGGATTGTGATCCAGGAGCGGAAAGCACATGATGCTCACATCGGCGGTTGGGATAAACTTGGACCCAAAGGCCTTTTCTTCGCTGAGCTGTTCCTTGTAAGAGTCCCGTGCTGATTTGGCGCCCTCCTCGCTCAGCTGGGCTTTCTGCTTGGTGGGTGCGGAGGGACTGCATCAGCCGATACAATTGAGCCGCCATTCGAGAACATGCATTCCTTTGTTGGGTTTCCGCTTCTTTGGAACTATCGGAATCATCGCAAGGGAAACTCAAACGCGTCGAGTTTGAAGCCGTGCTTATCCTCCATCTTCTCAAACGTCATGTATTGTTCGTCGTTCATAGCATCTGGGATCTCTTCCAGTACGTCTCCCCGCTTGAAATGTCTGCTCGAGAATAGCTTGCCAGGATCTTTGTATATCTCCGTCATCTTAGCTTATCGTTAAAAGTATAATAGAAATCACGAGATCTGAAGTTAAAACTGAAAATGCGTCCCTCCGTCCTGCTTCACCGTGTATCTGCCGCTAAATAGTGCTTCTTCTATCTTAATCCACAGCGCACTGATTACTCCAAGAGGTCCACCAGTGTCTGGCTGCACATAATCCGGTTAACTTTTCAGATATGAAAGTACAATTGTACTGAAGATCTAGAGATTCAAAGTAGAAAGAAGGTTAGGAATCTTGTTCGGCTAACTTGATCAGCTTTGGGCAGAATCTGCGTATAAAAAGGGTTTAAACCTCCTCGCACCTTTCCTTCTTCTCCACAACATAACATTACATCAACCAACCAACTCTCATGAACTCACCTCATTAATCCAGCACATTTCAAACCCATCGAGACCTGAACCATACCACAATTTCCTTTACTTTCATCCCCCCACCTCCAAGCCTTCCACCGCATTCGATCCTCTCTTTCACACAAGTGTCTTTCTTCAACCTTCGTTGCTGCTCGAGATAATATGAAGAACTGCGTTTTCCATTCTCTAGACTTCTTCCCGTTCGAGGCCCTTGAAATAAGACAGATCTAATATTTTAATAGTGTGAAAGATAAGTAAGTCAGCGGCAGGGTTTCTGGGTACACTGAAGATGACTGAGGGCCGAGTAAGAGCGGTAGAGGGCTCGTGGAAATTGGTATCTGGGTAGATATGAAAGGAGTGCTTGAAAGCCGAAATGAAAATGAAGGGTGATTAGCGATAACTACTAGGTCTGGAATAGAAGTGCAAATCTACCAGCGGGGGAGTAAATGAATGCGACTTTGCATCGGCGAGTGGACGAGCATAGTGAAGAGGGTATACAATGTTCTAAAACGCAGTCGACTCTCGAATCCCCCTGAATATATCTTTCATCTCCCATTCCTGCCAAGAACATTCCGCTCAGCTGGTACAACCCAGGATAGTATATTCCTTTAGACGCCAACGCACAGCAATGCCCATCCTAAACTCCCCCGTAAACTCAGCTATTACATTCCAGCATTTATCAAATCTATCGCACCGCCAAAGGACCTTGATTCTTCCACTGGAACCTCCTTAAGTGGACCATCATCGATCTCGTATCAAAGTCCTGTACCTGCGGATCCCATGCTGCTTTCACGTCAAAGACTAAATACGCCTTTGGTGCTTCCAGTTCCACCATTCCTGAGACGAGGATACTGCCTCGAGGTGGGTAATCCGGAGCTGGCCGCCAGGTTTGCATGAGTTTTCCCTTGAATGCCATGATGGCATGGTTGAAATGCTGATGTAATGCCGCAGCGACGCGGGTTCCTGGCCAAGCCTCCGTTTCTTCGGTTGTCTTCTCCTCGTTCTCTTCCGACAGCCTTGTCTTCACCGCGGCGGAGATCTTGATCATTGCCTTTGGACTGCTTGTGGTATCCCCCTCAACCTGGGCGGGTGGTCCGTCCTTATTTGGAAGCGAGCCTTTCATCATTTGTTGCTGTTTTTGTAATAGTTGTTCGATGGACGGAGCGGATGGTGTTGAGCGAATGCCGAGCATGGATGCGATGCGTTTCGTGTCATCGACGATGAGGACTTTGGTGAAGTTCCAGAAGGACAGCGCAAGGGCTGATGGCCATAGTACGTGTCGGAGTCTGTAGACAGTGAGAGAATCAACGGGCTGGGTAGTCCAGAGGATGGCTTCATCGGTTATCTCGATTCTGTACATATAAAACCGTCAGTTCTTTTCTTCAGGTATATTTCCCAGGGCAACGTACCCAGATCTCTCAAACTCAGGGGGTGGGTAATGAGGGAAATCCACATCTAGCCAACACCGCCGTTGCGACAGGTCCTTCCCACATTTCCTCGTTATCCCGGGATGCCGCTCTGCAATTCGTCTCACACGCCGTGCAAGCTCATCTATAAATTGTCAGAACCGCCTTCACATGTTAACCTTTGTCTGCCACCTACCTCGAACTTTGGTCTGCTCCTTCTTGTCTTGGCTGAATTTAACAAATTCTTGCCATTCCGGATCACTCCCTCGATACGGTTTCCGCTTCGTCTCCTTCACAGTTCCAGGAAATGGTATGAATAATCCATCCTCAACCTCTTCTGTTTCCTCCGCTGGCAGCCCTTCCATTATTTCCATCGCCGCTTTGTCGATAGGATCGAGAACCATACGGCCGTAGATATCGTAACATATGAAGCAAGTAACAAAGTAGAAAGCGAGCATTCTTTAGAGCATTAGTTAGTATCTTGTCATCGTTGAGGTCTTAGGGCGTACTTTGGCCTGAATGCTTGTTTTCTAAAGCGGACTTTCTGCACATTCATTGGCTGTCCCGCTTGCTTCTTTGCCTCGAGCTTCAAGGGCAATCTGCTCATGGAGAAGATGCCCCTCATGGGTCTGGTATGGCGAAACATGATGGGCAGGGCAGGGGTTGAGAGGGCTCGCCTTCAGGCTGGCGAGCCTCGGGCTCGGGGGCGAAAGAGGTTTTCGTGTTGCGAACTATATTATAGCAGTTGCGCGGGTGAATAATGGGGTCATAAATGGGATTTCATGGAAGAATACTCGTCAGGCGTGGTGACCAGAGAGAACCTTCTTATAAATTCGGATATGTTGTCTGGGCTTGGCCGGCTTGGATTGAGATTGTCGAGGTGAAGAGGTTATACGGCGGACCATATAAACCAGGAGCAGCATTGGCGGATTTATTATTACCGATCTGGTCTCTTCCAGATATATGCTTATTGTGCAAAAGATCTCGAGGGTTGTGGACTAATGTGTATCCAATATCTAATTGGGTAAAAAGTCTCCTCTAGTAAATATCAAAAAGCACAATGAATATCTCACAGGAAGTACCCTCATACGGTCATACCTAGGTATATATAAACCTTATTTAAGAGGATTTAGGTAATTTGATGCTATGGATTGCCGTATGCTCGAAGCTAAACCTTACTTCCAAAACTACGCTAGAGCGTTATCAGCGAGCTTCAACACGCATCAAGCTTCCTCCAGGTCCACGGCGTCAACGTCTCAACCTCAGCAGTCAGCAATCATGAGACTTTCAGCGACCTTACTGCCAGCCCTGCTTGGCGCAGCTTCCGCAGCATCGGAACCAGCCAGCGTCTACATATTGCAAGGCTCCGAATCGCCCTCCTCGAAACCTCCGACCCTCACTCCAGAACAAGCACGACTCGTCATCGCCCAACGCCTAAGCATATCACAATACCACGGGCTTGGAGATGTCAGCGACAGTACACTGTCATATATAAACAGATTTGGTGGACAATATAAAGAATCGCTATTTGAAGATGATGCTTCGCAAGACCAGGCAACAGAGCTTGTGCTGGTTGTAGAGGGAGTGTCCAAGACGCATTTAAAGAATTGGGAATCGCTCAGACCAGCCTTCACTATCTCGAATCCTCCATCGCTACCTGCGAATAAGAAACTGGTGTTGGATTTGAACAAACAAGCGGGGGAGAATGAGAACTGCGCTCTTGAGGATGCCATCAACCCGTTTGAAGTCAAGTGCTGGAATGGGAAGTCGAAGGTTATACATTTTGATCTGGCTGGAAAGGTAGTAAATTTCCGAAAAGTATGGGGGATCTAGCTACTGACATGGAACCATAGGGCTCTCAAATGGAGGCTTTGATGGCTGCTAGGGAGAGATTGATCAAGTGGGCGAAGAAGGAGGAGATGAACACCGTCATTGTCCTCATGCCAGAGTCGTCTCGATCAGCGAAGAAGGTTTCGTCCAAGCCATATGGTTCCTATGATGTCCCCTCCCAAGTGCGTCTTGATGCCAGACAAATCGAAGAGATTATGTCAGAGAGTGCAGCTATAGGTAAGTCTACTATCCTTTATATTATCACTCCAGGAATTTGCAAATATCCCTGATTCATAATGCTAATTTACTCATTCTCCAGCTTCATCCCCACCAAAACCTCACCTCTTCCAATCCTCGAATTCTTCCAACTCCTCGGGACCTATCGTAGGCGTCCCACCTGTTTGCCACTCCTCCAACGACACCTGCACGACCGCAACAAATTTCTGCTCCGGCCGTGGCGCTTGCTTCCAAAAGTCCGCCACATGCTTTACGTGCGGTTGTGTTGCCCAAAACGAGACTTTCGCATACGGTAACGACGGTGAGAAGCGGGGTTACAGACTTTCTTATTACGGGGGAGCTGCCTGCCAGAAGAAGGATGTCAGCACGTCATTTTGGCTCATTGCTACCTCCAGCATTGTTATGATGGGGCTTGTGGGATGGGCTATCGGGATGATATTCAGCATTGGAGAAGAGAAGCTTCCCGGGGTTATTGGGGCGGGTGTTTCATCAAATAGAGGCCCGAAATAGGTGGCGGGTAGGTAATTTTTGTACGATTTGCAGGAGTGAAGAGAGAATTATTGCTCTTTGCTGGGGCGGCGTTTAAATGTGTACTTACCACAGTCCATGAAAGTGTATAGAAAATTAGGACAATGGTAGATGATCGGGTCTCTCTAAACCTTCAGGTCCCACGCAGCGTCTTGGATCTTATGGGTTACGCCAAGCGGCAATTCTCTTCACAATATAGTTTCTTATTGTTACAACTGGGACGGGGGCTGGTTCATCCTGCGTTTTACATTTCCCATCAAAGTTTTCTCGAGGCTCGAGGTACGTCATGCCAGGAACACACTTCGTATTTCAGATGCAGTCCGCAACTTTGATACCGATACACGACCACGACATCATTTTTAGGTATTTCAAATTCTCTCTTTCACTAGCACCCTTACAAATCCCATCACGGACTTATTAGCTAGTTGCCTACTGTCGAATGGCATGAATTAAACTCCCAGCCTAGGGGCCACGGCAAGCCACCACCATTTTTCAATGCACAATATGCCTTCTCATCCACCCAGAATATACCCAAACGCCCGTCTCCATAGCTTCTAGATCATGAATGGCTACTTTGAGGCTCTATTTGCCGTTGTTAAACGGCTAGACCGGGGTGGGTCAATTATCCTTGACGTCAGATCTGTGTTCTAAGATATAATAGTTTCACACTGTCTCAATGTTGAAGTCAATTACACGTGCCCACCTACATAGTCTCTTTTATATCTTCTTCTTTTCTTTGTATTTGTATTATTCTTTATTATTTGAATCAGTTGGCCCTCGGGCAATGTTGCCACTTTATTTCTAATCACAATAATACAGAATCTTTCGCAATTCATGCCAGAAGCTCTAAGCAAAATGGCATCCGGGGCCGCAGCCCAAGTCAACAAACCGGACGACGTCCCCCGGATGTCAAAGCAACCCAAATCGCGACCTCCGGTCGGGACCAGGGAGCATATACTGCAGACGCCGTTACCGTATTATTCGGGGCCGTACAGTGTGGGCATGTTGGATATAGAAGTTCCTGCTAGGGAACCAAGACATTTCTCTGAAATTAAGAGGGAGCATATGCATTTACTGAAATTAGAGACGGTGTTATTTTCTGTGTTTTATCCTTCAGGTTTGTATGGAAACTATCTTTATTTTATCTGTTTGCATCTGTTTTGATCACTTTTTCTTTTCTGATTTTTTGTTACTTGGCCTTTTTTGAAGAATTTGTTCTAACACCAACCAGTGGAAGTGGTCAAGGCGAATCTCCAGAAGGGCAAAAGAAATGGAGTCGTCCTACATGGCTTCCCCGGCCTCGCATTGATGTGGCAAAAGGCTATGGCAAATTCGCTGGACTTCCCCCTTGGATATCTGTACCCTGGTTTGGTAAAGCCTTTTCTACCCTCCCATACTCTCGCACATTAACAAATCATCAGGCGCAACAACAGCTTTCACAAAACTCCCAGCATTCCGCAATGCCAAGCTAGCAGAACACTGGCCCCCAAACCAAAACTCCCACGAAGCAGGTTACGAGACCAAAAACACAGCCGGCACTCCACCCCCAGGCGAGCCCGAGAAACCCATCTTCCCCCTCATAATCTTCTCCCACGGCCTCGGCGGCACACGCACAACCTATAGCTCCGTATGCGGCGAATTCGCCTCCTATGGCTTCATCGTCATCGCTCTCGAACACCGCGATGGCTCTGGTCCCCGCACATTCGTCAATTTACCCAGGCGCAAAAATTCCAGACAAGAACACGGGGAAAGAAAAGTAGATCTCAGCTCAGAGGCGGGGAAAAAGGGATATGCTAGGATGGATTACGTGTTCCCGCAGCATAACCCCATGGATACAATGCCGGGGAATGAGAGGGGTGTTGATTCGGAGTTGCGCGGTGCGCAGATCCAGTTACGGCTTGCGGAGATTGAAGAGGCGTACCATGTCATGAGCCTCATACATTCTGGACGCGGTGCTGAAGTCGCGGCTGCTTCTCTGCGCCGGCAGCAGGATGGGGCTATAGGAGGGAGTTCTCGCGGTCTCAAGGGGGTGGATTGGGATGCTTGGAAGGGAAGGTTTTATTTACAGCAAGTTACGATGGTGGGGCATTCGTTTGGAGCTGCGACTACGGTCGAGGTGTTGAGGCATAAGGAGCGCTTTGAGTATATTGGCCAGGGAATTATCTACGACATCTGGGGCGCTGCTATCCAAGCACGCGAGGACTGCGAACACCGTATCGCGTCCCCGCTTCTTGGTATCAACAGCGAGGCTTTCATGTACTGGCCTGATAACTTCCAGAGCATCATGTCGCTGTGTCGGGAAGTGAAGGACAATAATGCGCTCTGTTGGCTCATGACTGTGCGAGGCTCTGTGCACATTTCTCAGAGCGATTTCAGTATCTTGTATCCGAGGATCTCGAGCTTGGTGCTTAAGATGACGGTCAATCCGCATCGAGCGATTGATTTGAACGTCAACGCCAGTCTGGAATTCCTGAAGCTCGTCATGCCGACCCGGATGGCGGAGATGAATAGGGGGACTAATGAGCACCTGCTTGAAGTGGAGGCGCTTGATGAGTTGCCGGAGGATCACAAGCCGAATGATAAGTGGACTGCTGTGCGCTTGAGGATTCCGCATGAGTTGAGGATTAGATTGACGCCGCAGTGGATGAGGCGGTGTAGTAGAAATAAGAGGAGGAAGGAGGAGCAGGGGAGGTTGCCGAAGGATCCGATGGGGAAGGTGTTGGATGGATTGGAAGATTTGGAGGTTGGTGAGGAGGTGTGGATGCATGTTGCTCCTACAAAAGCAGAGCTGGATGAGCATGGGATTGACGCGGGTGATACGGCGTTGGAGGGTGATAGTGCTGGGGACGGTATGGTTGAGGTCTCGGGGCAGGAGGGGAGGGAGAAGGGGGTGAGTAGGGGGATTGAACAAAAGTATATGGAAAGGGGTTGAGCTGATGGGAATCGAAAAAGTTTTAGGAATCTCTTGCCACATGGGTGAAATTGGATGGGCGCCGGCTGTAATGTATATAATAGATTCCTCATAAAAAGCCCTCCGCAGATTCATTTTGAGTTTATAAGGGCAATACCTCTTAATACCCCTTAATTTCATAAGCAGTGCGTCAAAATATAAATATTTCGAAAAGAAAGGAGTCGGGATTTTGAAGCTCCACTCACAGTATTCACATTCCGCAATATCCACTAAACTCAAACTTACACATTCGCACTCAAATAACCCAACAGTCCCTCTCCTCAGCTAGGGAAAATACCCCACTAGCTATTTCAACAGCTATAAAACCCCTCTGATCAACCCTCCTCACCACTCCTCATAACTCGGGGAAATTATCACATTATCGAAATATCAACTCCTTCCTTCTGTCCTTTCCCCATCTTCTTACCCGCTCTCTCTCTTCCCCTCTTTCTTTCATACCGCAATCCCCCATTCTATGTTTTTTATTTATATTAATTGATTGACATAGAACTCCAGTAAGAACTCGTACCTAGAGTGAATCGAATTGAGTTGAACGGAAAGTTGTTATCAAGAAACATCTTGCTGTCGTTGATTCCCGCTTTTACGGTCGTTTGTGCGGTTTTCTTGCACGCGCGAGTAAAGTCTTATTCATTTGCGAAATCCTTGATCTGGAATCAGCCGGATGTCGAGATTGGGGGTAGGAATGTGAGGTCTTGACTCACATCACAATTTTTTGCTAGCCGTACTGATTCCTTTGTTGATAGCAGAAGTAGATCTGTCTGCTGTCTTGTTTGTTTTATAGAGCGCATAACATGAGCGCCGAAAAATCCTACTCGTTGCGGTGCGTGCTTTTCTTGTTACTAGCTAGCATACAACTTTCTGGCAACTACTGTACAGTACGCTGGTGTTGATGTAGGTGGGGATAAACACCGCGTATACACTTTCCCGTTCCGCCATTCTCTCAATCGGCGCTTTGCAACGTAGTAAGTCATGTTGTATATAAAGAAAAGGAAACCTCGCAATGCAAGGTTCAAGCATAGTATCTAGGAACATTCTCCCCCAGCCAATTGGTCCATTTGTAAGGCCTTTCGTTGGTATAAATGCTAATATTTACGGTTTTTCGGACAAGCGTGCATGCGTTCTTACTTTTCATCTATACTATTCTTGGTGAAATGATCTGTGTTGCTGGAATACATGTATGTACTTGCTGTCAAGGACTATGTTGCTGTTAATGGGTGAGTTACTATTATCTGTAGGCTTATTTTCGAGGACGGAGGCGATGGCGATGTTGTCTCTTTGGCGAGATCCTGTTTCTTTCGCAGATGCCTTAAGAATTACTGCGATGTTTTGCCAAAGTAGTATCTCGGTGGGACGCGCTGGTATCCGCGTGCATGGAGATAGTCGCACTATCCGATGCCCGTGGAGTCTATGGTGCAATTAGTATAGATTAGAATCGGGAATAAATAGATATAATAAAGAAAGATGTAAAGGTACCTCGTGCAAGATTGCGGGGGCGTGTGTAGAAGCTTTGGGGCTGGAAGTATGGTGGTGATGGAGGGCTTGGGCGAGATGGGGCTTCAGGAGACTGCCCCAGCCGTTTCTGTGGTGTAGTTGGTATAAATAGCGTTCGGGAGGAAGTGGATGCTGTGTAGTTTGGCAGAATCCTTCCTTATATCACCTCGTCCTGGTGGTCTACGGAGTACACATCTGTAACCCGCAACATGTTCACTATCAATTACACTGTAGAGGCTGGCACCCCCAGGCTCCCCGGGATTTGGAGCTCGAGCGTGAAGCGCTTATGTTTTCCTTACTCCTGTGTGGTGGCAAAGAGATGCTGATTCGCATGGCAAGCAAGTGCAAGAGTTGCTGTGCTGACCTAGTTGCTGTCAATAGCGATATTCTGTCATTTCTGTAATTGCTGTCGGTCGTTAATTTTTTTTTTTTTCTTTTTTTGAAATCAGAGTGCCATGCATTTGAAAGCCAACTTAATATATCAAAGGACCGGGGCGGGCTCGTGCTGCTCATTATCAAGGAGAGCAGACGTATAATAGAGAAAAGATTCTACAAAACGATAGAGTGTGGTGTAAAGAACGTGAGTTTGAGAAAGAGAAAGAGGCAGGGAGATCACAGAGTGATTTCAACAAAATAGTTAGTGATCCATTTCATCTCCTAGCATGTGCGGGAATTGCAAGCAAGGTGATATTATTCTAGAAGGGTATAGAACAAACATTCTGATGCGAATTTTTAGGGATTAAGTTAGAAGCCAAAGTGATCACGTAGAGGAATATAGAAGAGTTTACTTCTAAAAGGTAATATGTAAGTTGAAGCTGTTTTGTTTCTTGCTTGTAGTTGAGTTGTGAAGATTATTAAATGCGTTTTATGTTAATGTTCTATTTTCTTTTCAAGGCAATTATAGCGATTACTGTGTTATTAGATGCAGGGCTTTACTTTTAAACTTATTTTTAGAGTTGGTATGAGTACGGGTTCAGCGTAGGGGCATAGCGTATGGCATTGCATTTGCGCGCGGTAACAAGCCACCCCCCTCCCCCCTTCCCCCGGGCTGCGGACGTCTATTTATTTGGATTCACGGGCAAGTTAGGTCGCTAAACAAGTTCTGGGACCTTGTGGATCGAAATGCCGCGCGTATGCCAGAAGCTGCTGGTCACGTCAAGTAATCAAGTAAGACGCTCGAGAAATGGCTTTTTACAACTAATTCAATTTCTAGGGTGAGGCGAAGGATGATAACATAAGATAGGCAGAAAACCTCTAAGTGCTGTCAAAGAACGAGTCGTTCATTGGAAAATCTGCTGTCATTTTATAATTTCAGTCGTGCTGTGTAAATGAAGCCTGAATGGATGCACTTCTGTCGACTTAACTCTCAAGTTTCCTACTCTATAACAATCGCGTGCTTTGGTTATGAGACGTGGTAGCCATTTCCTCAATTGAAATACCACTTCCAAGCGCATCTCAATCATGTATGTTATACTGTGCCACCTTCATAAGACGGTATACAGTTTCGCAGCGCTTAATATACTATTCGAGTTTAAATCCTAGGCCTGCTTGGCGGGTGGGGCTTCATGTTGCATAATTCACTTTAAGATCATTCCGCAAAAATATTTCTCTTTACTCGTATAAAGGAGGAGTTATAACTTATAAGAATAGGGCTTTATATAGTGTGGAGGATTGGAAATACCACCTCCAGGAGAGTCAGTCAAACAGGAAGGCACGAGGCATAATTGCTTCTAAATAACCTTTTCTTCAATGCACATATAACCCCTAATTGCGTTTTACAAAAGAAACAGAAAGGAAAATTCTCTGTACCATCTTGCTGGACAGTACTCGCACTGTCTGACCTAAACCATTACATTGAGAGCGCAGGTTACATATCAGTATACGTACGTCCACGACGAACTTCCGCATCACCACCCAGAGACGCAGAAGAACGAGAAGCACTATCTCCCCCTGCCATCGGAAATCGCTGGACACCATGGTCATGGCATCCGGTACCTAAAGAAGACAGCCTCGGCCCATAGAGCTATTTGTATACCCCTAACCTGGGTCCAAAGTTAATTTATCGCGTGCTGTCAAGAAAAGCTTTGCTGCCATTTTCTTGAAGTCGGTCGCGGAGCTTCATTCAATATGCAGAATATAGGACAAAACCAACTTTGATTTTAACTCACCTCAAATGATAGTTTTACTTTTCAATACTAACTTCTAGCAGATAATCAGCACTGTCCCCAAACGGAAACTTATTCTGGTTAACGGCTTGGGCTTCTGCAATCGGCATATTGCTTAAACCCATTGGGAGTTTAAGATTTATATATCGTTTAGGAGAAATTTCTTTGCCCCTGAATCGCTCGCTTAGCCCTCCAAATGAAAGGAAGAGGAACTGGGGGCTACATTTGAGATTCTGTATAGTGTTGATATGTAATTCAAACTTAATGGCTCTAAGTTCATGAAATATTTGGTATTCATCAAGTCGTCATCATACTCCTCTTTCCTACCTATACACCCATGCCCCACCGTAGTTCTCAACCCTTTATAACCTTAAAGTCAAGCCTTCTCAATATTAAGCATTGTAATGTATTCCCAATATACCTTCTATTCCCCTCCCGAACGTCAGATCTGGCCTCCACTTTCACCTCTAGCCACCTCCGCCATCTGCCCTGCTCCGTAAACTCAATGCATCGTTTCAGTTGAAAACCCTTCCGCGTATTTCACCCCAAACTGACCTGTCACATGCAATTACCACTGCCAAAATACGAGCATGGTTTCAGAAGGGAAATACCGAATTGAACGTCCACGGCCAGATGAAAGCACATTTTCGAGTTTAGTTTCGAAAAAGGTCTATGCAAGGCTCGGCTTTATTTTCGCATATTGCTCGATCAGTCTTGAAAGCTGCTTTGAATTTGATATCCGAGGCGTTTTGCAATGCTTAACCATAGCCAGCTGAATTGTGTCTACAAGTTACAACATAGACAAGTTCCTATCGATATCGATCTTCCCATCCCTTTCCTTCAGCATCTCCACCACCCCATATTTTTCGTCCTTATCCTCATCCACATCTCCATCCCCATTCCCATCCATCTCATCATCACTCTCCCCATCCGTACAAGCACCACACGCACAAACAAAGCCATACCAATTCCTCAACGCCCCATTAACCCCACTCTTATGCCCGTAATCAATCGTAAGCTCCTCCCCCTCCATCAGCGCCCAACTATTCCAAACCAGCAGCCCGCCAGCCCTCTCTCCTCTCTCCCCTGCATCGCCAGCCTCCACTTCCACCGGCAGCTCCCGCCACTCAAACCAGCAATTCGGCACACAGCTGTGATTAATCCTCGCCGCTACCCCAAAAACCCCCGTCCCAGCACCCCCCATAACACTAAACCCATTAGTCCCCAGAATCGCCCTATTCGCACTCTCCCCTTCTCTCTCCCCTCCACTTCCCCCTCCACTCTCCCCTCCCTTCCTTCTATTCCCGCCGCTATACCCACACAACCCCCCAAACACCTCCCTCTCCCCCTTCCCCAACCTCTCCACAACCGCATCCAACGGATCCGGCGACTCGGAGTCCATGGACGTGGACGTAGATGGCAGGATGAGAAGCGCGCGCTCGTACAGGATGACGGAGCCGGGCGGGATGTCGAGGCGCGCGAAGACGCCGAGGCCTTTGTGATCGGGCGTGGGGAGGATATCGATATCGATAGCGAGGTGGCTGTGCGTGGATGGTGTGAAGGTGCGTGGCGTGGGAGGGGCGCGGATGAGGAGGTCGGGACGGTTGAGGGTGAGGGCTTGTGGTTCGGAGGCCATGGTGGTGATGGTTGGTATTAAGAGAGGCGAAAAGGCGTGTTGACGATTCCGAGGATGTTTCTTTGAGGTGATGAAGAGGTTCTTGGTGTTGGATAGTAGTCGAGGTTCTTTGTTGTGGTGGTGGTTCTTTGAAAGTGAATTGCCCACCGCTTTCAAAAGCGGGTTACGGCTGAGATTTTGGTCTGATTGAGATGGCTTGACGTGCAGAAAGAAAGGCTTTGTGTGGTTAATCATCTAGGCTTCCTGGAAATTTTTTTGTTGGGGTGGGGGGTTATAAAGGTATTGTGAGTTGATATTCTCTGCTTCCATTTAAGTTAAGTTTGCAAGTTGAAAAGAGAAAATATGTCTAAAACTTTTCTCTGATTCAAGTGAGAGATATAAAATAGCAAGCCGTAGGAGAACCTGACACCGAAACAGAAGAACGAAATTTCTCAATAACTCACCTTTGAAATTAGAAATCAAGTGCTCCTTCCGCTCTCTTTGGTACTAGATTTAATACTATTATGACTAAATCAACAATCTACATGTTTTTTATACCTCCCTTAAATAACAAACGCACCACTATTCTCCTGCCTAGGCTCACTAGCCGCCTCAAACGTCCCATTCGCCAACCTCCTCAACGCCTGCGCCGTCGTCTGCCCCGGCGCCACAAAACTGACATTCGCGCCAATCTGCACAAAGAAAGCAGTCGTCTCGTTATTATAGCCCTGCACATCCTGGTCCCCGTATTCGAACGACACAACCCCAGAGAGCTGGTCGTGCATCCTCGGCTGCGCGAGAGCTTGTGCGGACGTCATGTTTTGGTCGAGCACGTGCCAGAGGTGCTGTTGGATCTCGGTGATGATGCGGGAGCGCCGGCGGAGGCGTGCGAGATGTAGACGGAGCCGTCGGGGTACTCGACGATGGAGGGGGAGATGGAGGAGAAGGGGCGCTTGAAGGGGCGGATGAAGTTTGCGGGGGAGGCGGTGAAGCCGAAGGCGTTGGTTGTGCCTGGGACGCTGAAATCTGCGATATGGTTAGTAAGAGAAGTTTATAGAGAGGGAGCACTTACCGTTCATTTCATTGTTCATGATGACGCCTGTCTCGGGAACCATAACACGACTTCCAAAGAGTGTGTTGACAGTAGAGGTGATGGCGATCGTGAGACCGCTCTTGTCGGCTGTGACTGCAGCACTTGTTCCGTCGTCGCTCAAGATATCATAATTAGATGGATTATATGCTTGGTTGCTCAAAACACCATTTGCTTCGATCAAGCTCCGAACTTCCTCAGCTGTCTTTTCAGAATACATCCTCTGCTGATATGCTGTGATATTTGTAACAAATGTTGGGTCTCCGAGTTCTGTTCGTTGACCGTATCCAAATTTCATTGCCTCGTCTAGGTAATGGGTTGAGAGATTCAGTAGTGAAGGTGTAGACATATCATAGCCTTCGACGATTTTGAGGGCACTCAAAACAACTGCCCCGCTGGATGGCGCACTTCCACTAGTAATTTTATATCCTCGATACGTGATATTTGATGCGGGCCGGATCTTAATATTATAATTTGCCAAATCCGAAAGGCTCATAGACCCACCAGTTGATTGAAGGGCATTGATCGTAGCATTCGCAATGTGTCCGTAATAGAAAGCGTTTGGACCGTGCTCCGCAATAGCCTCGAGAGTTTTGGCATAACGCTTTCGGTACAATGTATCCCCCAATTTAACCAAAGTTCCGTTCGGTGCAAAGTCGAGAGCCCACGCCGGGTCTGTTGTGAGGAAGGAGTTGTTTGTGGTAGATGCAATATATCTCACAAGATCTGCTGTCACCTCTTGACCATCTCTCGCAACCTTGATTGCCGGTTGCAATAACTGCTTCCAGGGCTTCGACCCGTATTTCTTGTGCAGGTGTTCCAATCCGCGAAGTTCGCCGGGTACGCCGCTTGCTAGTCCGCCGTATAGTGAGAGGTTGATGTCGGAGGAGTACATGGATTCCTAGGGGCCAGGAATTAGTGTTTATTTTTCAAGTAACGTCAAAAAGAAAACGACCCGGCGTGGGCATATAACCGGCAGAGTTTCAGTGTCTCGCTCGACTTAACCATCTGAAATCAGTCGCATTGCAAGTCCATCACGAGATAAGTGACCAGGTGCTTTGGGCGCTTCAAAGAAATATACGGGAAGCTCCAATAATCCCTCTCCCTCCCAAAAGAAACTACTTACGAAAGCTGCGCCAGGAGCCATCTCTCTGAAATCAATAAACTCGTATTCCCCTTTCGGCGATCGAACAGTCATGAATCCACCGCCGCCAACACCAGAATGATACATCCCAATTACCTGGATTAACCCACCCTTGATTAGCATTCATTCAAGTACCACGAAGAGCTATAAATTACCCCCACGCAGAATTGCTGAGAAACAAGCTACCACCCAATTATCAGCTTCAATCACAATGCGCCAGTCTTTCCAGGACTTTCAATTGGTACTTACAGCATCAGCAGCATTTCCACCATCCTTCAACACATCAATCCCAATCTGCGAGCACACCTTGCTCTCGGAAGCCACAGCTCCATTCGCACCATCGCAGATTGGCTTTGGATACGCGAAAGCAAGAGCGCTGAGCGCAAGGAGAAAGAGCGGGGAAAACATGTTTTTTTTTGTCTGCGGGAGGAGAAGGCTGAGAGGAACTACAAAAGTCCAAGGGAAACTATAAAGAGCAGATAAACGGAACGTGGGAGCTACGACTAGTCGCCGTTTCCTTAACCTTCTGGGAAAGGCACGCTTTGAATGATTCGATTGACAGAATGAAAAGAGTCAATAATGAAAGAAAATGAGCCGTGATAAAAGAAAGAAGCGTTGAAAAGCCTCGCTGTCAGCGGTACCTACCTAGCTCCAGTGCTACCAATCATGCCCGCAGAAAAAACCTGAAAGATAAGATACTTATTTCGAGAGAGCTTTTCCCCTCTTCCGTGTTACCTGAAGATGCTTGGTATGATGTATGATCCTTGGGTGTGCATGGTTAGTCCTGGAATCTACCGTTCCCAGGCCCTGGAAGCTGAAAGAGGAAGCTCGGAGTGAGGTGAGATAGCAAAGAAGGTTGGTAGTTCTATCAAATGTGGGGTGGGAATAAATTCTGCTGCACGGACCATGCGAGGCTGACATACTCGGTACCTGATTAGGAAGACAAGCGCGAGGCTACGTATCTACTATCTTTTGTCACAACGTTCTTCTAATAAGATGTCAAATAAGAAGAAAAAATATATATTTTTATCACCCTAACCTTCCTTTATTAATAAAGGAAGTCTTCATAAAACTTGTTCAAATTTCAAGCTCTGGTTTCGTGCCACCTTCCAACTAGCTCGACTCTTCTAGCTCTACTTCTTGACCCCCATGTCCAATAATTCTAATAAATACAGCCTTATTTCCTTCTGACAAAAGAGTTGTATTCTGTTCTCGGCTTGCCGTCAAATCTTGCGTCTCCCTTTGTTTATACCATTCTTGAAAAGTGGGTGCAGACGACTGCTCCATCGCTAGTATTAATGGTTGTCGAAAGCTAATATCTATCAGATCTTCAATGAGAGTCTTAAGATATCCCTTTTGCTTGAGACCAATCCATAAACATTTTCCATAGAGTTCTTTGTCTAAATCCTCAACCTCCCGAGGAAGATTCGCGCGTAAAGTGTTTTGTAATATATCGAAATTTATTGCGTAGCAATACCCGGTGTACCGACTATGGTGGGCCCAACCCAGCATCATGAGTGAAATCTGCTGAGTGAGGACGGTCGAAGGTGACATCTTCAAGCCTCCCGCTAGCACCTCTGCCATCCTTCCTACAGAAAACGTATCAGACGTAGGTCTGATATTATCTCGAAGTGTGCTGGCTAATCGGTACTTTTTCTTGTCCCCATCGACGAGAGCAGGAAATAACTCGAATAGTCCACTATCTTGAAGACAATCCCAGGACCATTCGTGGACCATTGCATCGGCAGGGATGCTCCCCCAAACAAGCGTCTCATTATTGTAGTTCCTGTGTTCCTTGACGCCAACGCTTTTACGCACTGCATTGCAGGATGCAAAGCTTCCATTGCGAAGCTTCCAGCTATCGATGACGAATATTTTTATCCCAGTCTCCTGATTGCGGAAAAAGTCCCAGGCGATGTTTAAAGCCCTCAAAAGATCCGATGCCAGCGATATGAAAGGCCCAGCAATTTTTGAGGATATATCAAGATGGTTCTCAACTCGGTCTTTGGCATCTTCTTTTGACTTGAAAGCTTTCGGAGGTGGAAACAAGCGCGCATGAAGGTTTCCGGTTGGCCCCCTGATATCTGATCCCGAAAAGACTGCTCTGAAGAGATATTTGTGGTCGAAGCAGTTGACGTGAGTTTCTGGCGTTCCTTGGTATATCTATATAGGATATGATGTTAGTTCACCCCTTCCAGTGATTATAAAAAGTGCAGGCACGAACCATTGACTCTTCTTCCATCTCCACTACATCTTCGGCGAACATCTGCACGTATGGCTTCTTCTTATTGTCCCCGATATTCAAATTGGCCAACGGCTGCTCGAGATCTGAAGGAACCATTTTGATTGCACCCATCGTTAACTTTGAGATAGTTTTCAGTGTCACTGATTCCGAATAGTATCCAAAAGAAGAATACGAGAGCTTTTAAGTCCATCTAAGGACCTCGGATATGTTGGGGTTTGTTGGTTCTGCTAGGCAGCGGGCTGACTGGGCCTCGTGCGACCACACCAAGCAAAGGCTTCGCCACACCACCTCGAAGCAAACATAATTAACGCATGAAAATGATCTAAAATACGCCTAACATGAGCTTAACTAGTCGACGTGGGCTGAAAGGCATTTTTGTGGCAATTTTACGATACTCGTGGCCTACCCTACCTAGCCTAGCCTAGCCTCACCAACGCTGGAAACCAACCTCGCTTAACAAAAGGGGCAGCGCAGCATCACTTTGATATCAATGATTCGCACGTTTATGGATCCAGATAAATTAATTACATTCAGTTTGAGTTATATCATAGCTTCGCTTATAGCAATTAACAAAACAAGGAGCCTAAGTCAAGGTTGTGCATATCTTTGAAGTGCTATCTACTCATTCTACTAGTCACTTTGACATACAGTTATCCGCGACAATAGAAGGAAACCACGTTGCATCTGATATCGCCAACCGTACACAATCCGCTATTATCAATTGAATACGAAGCTCGTGTTCGTCATCAGCTCCCACCGGAGGAACGAGCTAACGGAATCCAGTTGCACTCTCACTGCTCAGTCGAAATCAAGGTACCATAAGATTAAGTGGGATCGAGAAGAGTAAGAACGACGTATAGCTCTCCGGCTTGTGAGAGAAAGACGTTATACTGCAGTAGATGGTAGACCCACATCCAAATGGTGGCGTGGCGTGGTGGCGGATGGGCTCGCAATCCACTCAAGAGTCAATTATCGATTGGAGAATATGTCGCAGAACTGAATCGCTAAATCTTGCGCTTCTTTGGCGATGGTTTAATGTTTGCAATTCGGAACACAAATTTCAACGCCTTGGATCCGAATTTCCACTCAAGCAGACGACTATCAGGTTGATTGATTGCAAGGATATGTGTCTCGTTGTTCGGTCGACCAAAGAACGGTATTTTGGGCTGAGCTACATTTGGGGTGCTGTCGAAAGTCTCGACACTACTCTTTCAGATCTTCCTGGTCTCCGAAAGCCTGGGAGTTTGAAGTCAAGACTTGGCCAGCTGTCTAAGACGGTAGAAGACTCGATTGAACTTGTGCAAAACTTGGGTGAGCAATACCTGTGGGTTGACACGGTCTGTAGTGTTCAAGATGATCCAGAGGAGAAAGCAAAGGCGATCGACAACATGGCTTCAATATACACAAGAGCATATGCAGTCATTGTAGCAGCTTTTGGGTGTGATGCAATGCAGGTTTGCTGGGCGAGTCTCTGGCAAAGAGTGTTTACGACACCCGTGGATGGACGTACGATACCATACCTCCCAAGTCTCTACTATCTGCTTACTTCAGTCAGATGTCAAGAACGCTACTTAGCTGTTCGGAAAATATTCTTCTTCGAAGACTTTGCTATTTTTCAATGCCGGAATGCCGTGTACCGAGAGGATATTGTCTACCACAAGTCTTCCAAGCCAGCGAACCTTCTCCACCTCCGTGAGGCAGAAGATGCCATATCACCAGACGACTTCATCTGTCCACGAACCGCTTTCTAGAAAATTGTCGAAATATACTCGAAGAAAGAGCTTCGGTATCAAAATGACATAATTAATGCCTTTGCTGTACTTTACGATATTTCCGCCAGTTACTGGATACTGAGATATATTGTGGGATTCCGAAAATACTAATGACGTATTCCCTCTGTTGTAAGTTTTCTGCTTTATGCAAGTCACAAAATGGTCGTCCACAGGATTTCCCATTTGGTCGTGGTATTGGCGGGTTTGTTCCGTCTCTTTGCCCCAACTGATTGAGGACTCCAGGGACCAGCATCTCTGGACGAGATTCGAAGTATGGCAGATATACGACGAGTCAGAAACCCAACTTGAAGAAGCTGGTGCGGAGATAAATTTCTTACCGCCCACAGAAGTCGAGGATCGATCTCTACAAAGAGAAGTAGCTCCGCCCAAGATTACCTGGTGTCTCGCTTTCTCCACAATGGCTTCGTCTTTCACACTCGGAAATTCATTGCGAGAAGCCCAAACTATAGGAGACGTGCCAAATGTCCTCGGATTTCGAATTCTCGACAAAGGTAACGAGGAATGCGGCCGAATGCAACTTTTATCAACTTGGGTATGCTCAATTGATTACATTCAAGAATTTATTGCTCTAAAAGACTCGGCAGTTGGAGTCTGCATTTATCCTAGCGGTTTCGTATAATACGCATTCCGGTATTGCGGCCAGCTAAGCCCAAGTCGCGGGTACGGTTTACCTGCAAGAGACGCCTACCATTCATTGAAGAATTGTTTCTTAGGTATGAATAACGCGCGGTATGGTAGTCCCAATGAAAGTGATCTATTTGTACGAGACGCACTTCGTTTTCTATTAGTGGCGAGCCCGGTTCCATCGGCGGAATGTTACGAAGACTCTGCTCGCTTAGTCGAAAGGGGGCGGGGTACTGTTTTGTAAATACGCCTCAACAGCCTCTGGTTCCGCAACGTACATCTGTCCGACTACCAAGCTACGGTATTAAGCAGGGGGGGAAATTCGACGTTATATGCTACTTCCAATATCAAGCTAAAGTGCATCAATTTTACCACTTTTAAATTGCTTTTAAAAACATCTCCTCAATCGAGACATTAAACATAATTCTCCTTGCAGCCAGATGCAGCATTCAAAACACCGAGCTCAGAGCTCAAGGTTCAGAGCTCCGAATGTGCATACGAAGGCTTGAAAGCCCGGAGCCATTTCCTCACCGTCTTGATCTCAAACAAATGCGTCTGTTGAATGAACAGCGGCTCCGCAGACACGTTTAAAATACCATAACTATCCCAGTGATGACCAGCTCCTGCAATCAGGTACGCGGGACGGAGATCTGTGGACTCGCGCGCGGGCGCGTATTTGGAGTGGACGCAGATGTCGAGCCAGGGATCAATGCCTTGAGAATAACAAGAAAGTTAGAACTTGGATTTTATTTGGGGAAAGGTGGGGGAGTTAATGGGCTGGATCAGATTGTACTTACCGCCATCGACTAGGGCCAGGCGATTGGCGCTGAGGTTATAGGCGCCGTACGTGTTGAGTCGGTCGAGGTCGGGGCTGGAGGGGATGGAGTTGTATTTTCCGCGTGGGAATGCCCAAGTGCACCATTGTTGCCTTGTTGCTGTTTTAGAAATATTCATCGAGCCGGAAGATGTCGACTTACGTGTAATCCACTTGCAGGACATTCATAATCAAGGCTGGGCCTGATTTTGGCGCGACTTGGTACGCTCCCTGTTCGGTGCAAGCTGGCAAAAGGTTAGCACAGGAAAGAACATCGAGGGAGAAATCATACTCGTGTAAAGGTAGGAGCGACTGGCGGAGTTATCTTCAATGGCGTAAAACGTTTCTAGGAATGGATCAGTAAAATGCATGTTTTTTTCGAGAGGAAACTCACGGTTTTGAGTCCCGAAACAACCATTTAGGGGACTGTTGACATCGCCAGATTCGCATCCGGGTAATACAACCTCCTTGAAGTAGTTTGCGTAATTTCCAAGGCCAGTCCAGGCCTGGCCGTTAGTGTAATTTGCAAGCACGGTATCCACAGCCGTGATTTCGGCGGGCGCGTCAATGTTAGTAACGTTCGAGCAGAAATTCCAGAAGTCGTCTGCGCTATATGCCGGGTACCAGTTCAACTCCTGCCATGTTGATGTGGGGTAGTTCATCGGTCCACCGACTGCGGATATCTGTTAGTTTCTGACTTGGCTAGCTGATTGTGGGTAGGGAAGGGCAAGACTTACTTGGGAATGCGATGGTCATGGCGAAATCCCGAATATCTTGTAGATTCTCCAACCCGAAAAGGCCTTTTAGTTCCTGGATAGCTGCTGTGTTATTGGAAGCCACAAGGCTGTCGATCTTCGCAACAATGCCATTGATTCTGGAGATACAATCTTGAGGGCCGAACTTTTGAATTGGATCATACCTGAAGGAAAGTTCAGTTAGAGGTTATTTTTGATCATGTCTTGGGTACTGACCATTCTGGGTATTCGTGAAGTCCTACTACTGTAGCACTACTGCCAATTCCTGCATAAAGGACATCGCCGTGAGCTACCATAGTGTAGGCAGTCTGAGCACCTGCCAGACTTCCTCCATACAAAATCCATGGTGTTCCTGGAGCGGTGAGATTCCCCGAGACTCCAGGAAAAGTAGCATGTTGTGCGAAATAAGCATTATCCGCAATACCTATAACGAAAGTTAGAATCTAAGTTAATGCCTGCCTTCCCCAGAGATGACAAACTTTGTTCAGCAGTCAGGTACGCCAGATTGTCTGTCGTGCTTGTATTGAAAGGAAAGCTGGATCCGTAATATCGGTTCTCTAGAATTACCCCCAGGCCATTAAACTCCTGCATTAAAATTTGAATAACTAGGAAGTTCATGTCAGCTGATCGGTTCAATTACACAATTGGAGTTCCTTACTTCCGGTCTGCAGATTACTGAATCGACTTTCTCCAGTAGTCTCTCCTCCGATATAAAGGAAGACAGGGCCACCCGATTTGTAGTAGGTACTATCAAAAAAATACCGTTGCGTGAAAGTCCCATTCGCATGAGGTTTGTAGCGATCACTGCCTGGGTAATGGTCGATCTACCAGGGAAAGTCAGACATTAAACAGGGGTTTAGAAGCTCATGACGAACTATCTGGTCAAAAGTGTTTGGTGGGTAAGGCGAAGATTGCCTTGGAGCCAATTGCAGTCCATTTGAGTTCCTTGTGGTGAGCCCAGTTGTTGACCCGAGAAAGCCAATGGCGAGAGTAGGGAGAATTAGATTAAGCTTCATCTTGAATCAAATGTTTGATGAAAGTGAAGAGCATTGAAAAGAAGGGATGAACCATTTTTTCAGGTACTATTGAGGGGTAATGTACGATATCTGCAGCATTGCATCCGTAGTAGTGATGCAATTGAGGCTAAGCTTAGTGAGGAAGGTATAAATTGTCGGTAACGAATAATAAGGAGCCGGAAATTGCTAAGCTTCGGACAGGCCCGATCCTGGTAGACTTGCCTTGCCCTTGCATAGTCGACCGGTAAAGTTTTCAAGAATTAATTATTCTCGAGTTATTATAAAGAAGTTTCTATCGCTTATTTAATATCTTAGCGATAACGCTTATTCGCAAGACTGAAACTTGGCGACAGAGCATATATATCCCGCCTGTATATACGATCTGTACGGAGTAGGTAGGTGAAGTCTTTGTCTTTGCACTTGGCCATATGCGGTAGGATAAATCAATGCAGAAAGTGGATTGAGTTCTCGCGTCATAATCGTATATACGGGCGGAGTCGTATAAAAGCCGTTGCCGTCTTACACTCATTTCGCTTATGCATTACTATAAAGTATATTAAAGACAAGGTAAGTCAAGAGCGGATTTCCCGTTATAGCTATATATACGAAGTATTAAATTATCTACCTAATTACTTGAAATAAATAGCTCTGACTAAGATGTAATGTATATATAATAGAAAGCTAGTACGAATAAGAAAGCCGTACACGAACGTACTTGCCGGACTTTCAGCGTCTGTTTAGCGATATATCATATCGCTAACTCACAGCGTGGGTTTTCAGTGCGCGCCCGCTAAATTCCCAGCGTATACTCGCTTATTCCCCCCCCCCCTCTCTTCCCTTCCCTTTCCCTTACTGTCGCATCTCAACGGTGAGGGTTTATATTTTCTCTGCTCTATAGGAAATGTATTCCGTAACCGGAATTGGGATAATAGGGCCAAACGAAAGAGTAGAAAAAGCAAAAGCGAATGCGAGAGGGCAGCAACTTGCATGGCTATAAACTAAAACTATCTTCTGCTTACGGGACGCAAAGTCAAGGAGACCAGGATACCTTTAGTGTGGAAATGCACGCAGCAGTCGATATCCCAACTAATCACGCAGTAACTAGGTATTCTTTCATGCAAAGGGACCGCAGAATTCAACGCTCTTAGGGCTGGACGTCTTAGTGAGGAAGTGCACCGTATTCACCTGACAGATCCTGGAGGATAGCATGGAGGGAGACCCTTACAGTATCGCAGTCAAGCTGCAACATTCCTATATCTGGATGCAGATCCACAGAGCAAGCGATGGGGATGGGCGCCTTTTGAATGGGACGAACGAGTTGGCAGTGTTATTGTCGTAAGGGCCGATATGAAGCCCATGACACTAAAACAAGCCGAAACCTTATGCTACTACTGTACAGCCAATACGAACTGCAGCCAATTTTCGAGGACTCTCTTGGAGGTGGACGAGTGGAAAGAACACGAGAAAATGCGATGAGTTTCATGACGGAAGAGAAGTTTAGGTTGTTTTTCGAGAAGTTCAAGAGTACAAAATCGGTCGACGATCCAACTTGGGCTATCATAACGTTTCCTTGCGATGTTTAAATAGAATAATGAACTGGAAAAGCAAAGAGGGTAGCAATTTTGATGACCTTTCAAGTGTGTACTACAGGTGAACTTCTATCGTTGGATCCGAATCGTCGCTCCTTGACTGGGAATATAATGAAAAGAAACTTGTCCCGAAATCAAAGAAAATCCATCTTTAACTTGACTTATCCAACTTAAAAAGACCCAACTATCTTTCCGATGTCACTCCATGCAAATCCACTATTCTCTGCATCCTCATCAATCAATATCCTCATACCCCGCTTCCAATGCATCACTTCTCACCTTAGGAGCCAAAACCCACGACCACGCAGGCCTCACTAACATCCCCAGCCTCCGAACCCAATAACCCAAGAATCTAGTTGCGAGCCGAGTCTCCAGTTGGCCAATTCGTTCGAGAAGGCGGGCGATCTCAGCAGCATGTTTCTCATCTCGGAAAATAGCAACGGTCTTCAGTTCCTTGTTTGCGTTTAGACTATCCTCGAACCTCACTTGAGTCTGTCCCAGGGTGTCGAGAAGCTGGCGATTCTGTCTCTCATTTTCTTCACACATGATCTCAAGTCCAAGCTGGGTTTCCTTGAGGGCATCCCTAGTGTTGTCAAGTTCTTGCGCTAGCTCCTCCTTGGCTGTGCGATTGGATCCGAGTTCGAGATTGGCTTGATCGAGAGACTCTTGCAGGACCGCGAGCTTTGAGACCTGTTCCTCGTTGGCTCGTTGGACGCTCTGCAATTCGCATTGCGACTGCTTTAGAGATACCTGGGACTTGGCTAGCTCGGCTTCAGTTGTCGACAGTCTCTGTACCGCATCATCTCTTTCAATCACAGAATCGTCTATCCCCTGCAATAAAGCATCCCGGCCTTCCTCTAATTCCTGGACTTTCTCATACGTCTCCTTGTACAGCTCCCTCGAGGCTGACAGCTTTCCCCGCAAGCTTTCCAATTCCCCAAGAAGTCTTGTCCGTTTTGCCGTGGCAATGTTGATAGTATTCTGAAGTTTTTTCGCATCTTTCCGCAATGCTTTGTTCTGGCTCCGAAGACCTCGACCCCTCTCATAATCCTCCTGTGCATCATCCACAGCATCCTGCAGAAGAGAAATGACCTCCTCTTTTTTCCGGCGTTCATTGTAGTGCGACTCAATGCAGAGACTCAAGCATGCTAGGTCATGCAGATACACCGCAGCATCCTGTGGCGGCTTCGTTTCCATCTCATCAAGGATGCTGCAAATGCTTTCGATTCTGCTTGTGTCGATGTCGTACCGGCAGCGTTTCCCAAACCTAGTGTTGCAAGCGCATGTCATGCTGTCACCGTCGCGGCTGATGAGACCGAGGTATCGGTAGGTGTTCCATTTGCGAGAAGGCATTGTGAGATTTTTGATAGAGAGAAAATCCAGATGATGAATGAGCTAACTAGCTATACACCGAACAGGTATTCCAAAGGTTGAATAAATATATACTTGGGTGAAAGATATGGTTTCCAAGATAATCTGGACTTTTGTTCCCTTCCCAAAGTCCTGCAAGTAGCCGCCGCCGACGATGAAACAATCAACCAACATTTGTCTTCTAGAAACAGGGAGTTGAGACACCCACAGGTAACCACGGCCAACCAATTCAGACTTCATGTCTTTTGCAGTTTCAAACATTTTGTGAACCAAAACCGCTGTACTGAGTCTCATTCATGATGCAGAACCACCAACTGAAAGCGATCTTCAATTGGGTCCGGATCACGTGCACGCACCCCCTTTCGCTTCAAGTAGACCCGGCATACTTAATATTTAGTTAACTACCAGCTTCTCGTCCGAACGTGAACTGAACCAATAAAATAAAGCCTAAACTGGACATATGTCCTGAACTGGTTGGAGTTCTATACTAGCGCCGAACCAATAAAAAACCACCAGTTAACCAGCAGTTTACCCTACTATTTACACAAATCGGAGAGCTCTAAGGCCTTATTATCCCTCCTCCTTAGAACGAGACTGAAAACAAGTTACAAGGATCACTTGTATCACTTCCATCGTCGGAATTTGAGGCTTAAGATATGCTAAATGCCACAGACAAGGAAGTAAAATCAGGAAGGATCTGGACTGGGAAGTGGGAATTACCATAGCTTTTCAGCCCCTATTAGGGCCTTCAGGGGCCCTTAAGGGGGTGATATCTAACAAAATCGGAATTGAATTAACTATTGAGAGCGCTGAGTAGACCTGCCCTGCATAATATAGAAAGCCGCTAAAATCAATATTGATATCTATATTGCAATAAAGTGAATCAGAACCAAACGAACTTACTTGCAAAATGTAACAACAAAATCCAAAGCCGGCAGCCCCATTTCTAGGAGCTCTTTCATAACACCTATCTCACGAATTGAAATGCTCATGCGCTTGCAAAAAATCAGGTCCACCGGTACTTTGAGGAAATATACTCGTATGTAAAGCACTATACCATTACCAGTCAAGTGAGATATCTTGGAACTTCAGAGCTTAGCAGCACGAACACCCACTCTCACTACACCAGTTGATCCAGTGAAAGACAGCCAGAAGACTCTCAGCAGCCGCTCAACAAATCCTCTCAACCTTCCTTCCACAGCTAACCCCCAACCCCCTTCTTCAACAAAACCACCCCCACCATCCACCTCCTAATCATCAACCGCAAACTTCGCCGGATCCCCCGCCTTCCTCACCCCCTTAATATCATACGCAAAAGGCAGCAAATCCTTCACGCCCACCGTCCTTAACTCCCCTTCATCTCTAACAATAACCCTAATCTCCGGATAATAATCAAACATCATCTGCCTACACCTGCCACACGGACTGATAACGCCCCTATCGTCACTCGCCACAGCCACGACGTGCGTCAGCACGACGCTCTCGCCGCGCGCGTCCAGGATACCGGGTACCATGGCGGACGACGCGCCTGCTGCGACGGCGTTGGCGAACATGACGTTTTCGGCGCAGGGGCCGCCGGACCCTAGGGAGTTCAGATGAACGAAAGAGAGGAAGGAAAAGGAGGGAGGGAGGGGGAAGGAGGGGGGTTGTACAGTGAGGCACGTTGATGCCGGTGAAGATGCGGCCGTCGCTCGCGAGTGTGGCGGCTGCGACGGTGTGGTCTGTTGTTGTGCGACGCTCGGTGAAGCGGGGGACGGCGTTGATGCAGGTGACTGCTGCGTCGATGACTATAAATCTTTAGTACCTGGTATCTTGAACCAAAACACCCCACTAAAGAGAAAGTGCAAGAGCCTAGAAGCTGAAATTCTCTTCGGGAGTTTCAACTCAACTCAGCGGATTCAGATAGCAGGGATCAAGAAAAGGGACAGGTACGAGAGAGCTCTGTTTGTGTAAGTGTCATGATTGGGGATGCTGCTTGCTTTGTTCGATTAGATCGTCAGACCAAAGGTAGGGAGGAATTGGGACAGTCGGTTTGAAATCCTAGTTGTATAAGTACAGGGCTGAGACTCAAAGGGCGACGGCGTGAGTCAAAACTATCAGGTAGGTAGGTATGTTCGGCGAGCAAAAAAGGAAGGACCGACTATTAGCGTAAGCGTGGAATGCGAGGCTAATGGTAAGCATACGTATACGAGACTACCATTAACTCGATATTGTGCACTGCACTCTCAACTTCAAGTAGCTACCGGAATCTTTTTACAATTAAAGATTGGCAGTCAACCATCTGGTATCTGAGACGAGAAAATATTTCATATAAAAGCATGAGTTTTTGAAGAGTGGGGTAAAATGATGACTGATCTGCACGAATTCTCGAAGTCACACAAGTTAAAGTAAGAAACGTAGATTCTGCTATGCTGACTGAAAAACAATATGGAGTGACTAGCTCAAGGTTCTTCATCCTCATACTCATCTTCCTCGTTCTGTGAATCCTCATCCTCATCTTCTTCCTCTCGAAGAAAAGGAACAAATCTGAAATCAATGAAACTGACACCACCCCCTTCTACCTCAACCATGAATTGCAAGCTCAAAACGCCCTGCTCGTCACCACGAACGCTGACCTTACTAGCTAATCTCATTGCTTCAGCTGCTGCTTTGATCATCTCGAATTTGTAGCTCTGAGTCCACTTTTCGGCAACGGTAAACGTCTCCAGTAACTCTCTGCCTTTGGAGAAATCGACAGCCGCACTACCCAGGGGTCCTGATGCTGACAAACTGAGGTATGGTGCTTCGGGATAGGCATTGATGTCTAGGCGACTTGGAGTGGTAGATGAAAGTTCTGTAACAGCATCGAAGAGCCAACGAGCTTGCATGATGATCTTCACTTGCATAGCATCTCGTTGAAATGGGATATCTTCCGGACTTTCTGGCTCGTAGGTGTTTAGATTGCAGGTCGTAGTCACACCTGATTCTTCGAGAATGATACTGAACGGCGAACCAATGCCAGCGTAGGAGAGACGACATACGCCTGTCATGCCAAGAGCTTGATTGCTGAAAGCGTTTGGACGACCGGGGCGAATATTACTGCCATATCCACCATCATTGTCAGGTTTGGAGGTCCGCGCATTGCCAGCATCTACAACACCGAATATCTGGAGAGTTTCAAGGAGGGCGGAAAGAGAGATTTGGAAACTGGGGAGATCGGGGGCGATGGACTCATCGTCAGATGGATCAGATTCAGGAAGGTTGCAATTGAACGTGGTAAAGAGTGCCTTTTCAATGAATACAGTGCCTGAGAAAGAGTTACTATGGGAATCATAGGGAGGGCAAAGAAACTAACCTTGCATGACCCTAGATTCCTCGACTGCAAATCTCAACCCTTCGTTGCTGATTTGGACTTGTGCTTTTGTTGCGAATCGAATGCAATTGAGTAATTGAAATAGCTGTCTGGCAGAACTTGACACGGCCTTGAAAATGGGAGGGCCGTTCTCTGCCTCGACGATTGCAGACATCTTGCTTGCTGGATGTGTATGGTTCCAAATTGGAGAGATTGGGTGGCAGGTAAAATCACTGGGTATTCTATGTTCTGAACTCCTTTGCTTTTATGCTCCAACTATTGTACAATTGACGCGGTGGTAGGAAATTCGTCGCTGTATAGGTAATCGAGGGGCTTGTTATACATAAACGCCAACCGCACAGATCATGTAGACTGCACCAAACCTGCGAATTGTTAGCAAGTCTGAAGATTGTGGAAACATGCTTTGGTACATACGCAAAGGCTGCTGAGGCCGGAATTCCAATAACTGGTATGTTTACCACGGAACGGTCTTGTAATTCGTTAGCAATGGCACTTTCGTAGCTGTTTTGCTACTCACTCAGACCAAACAATCCAGTGAGAAGAAAACCAATTGTCAAGAGGGAAAAGCCCAGGAAGAATTGGCTGCCCTTTCCGACGGTTGGTACGAAAGGACTGCCGACGGCGCTCTCCCAGACCTGATGCAATGATGACTCCATAAGCGTGGGTTGGTTTTTGCTGGGGAGTAAAGTTCGACGGATCGGGGGGCGTTCGCTGATTTGGTGTGCCGGATGAAGCTTCGTGAAGGTCCAGGAATAGGTGGTAGTTGTAGTTTGGAGTTTGGAGCAGCTCGGATTATTGCTGTTCGCAGCCGTCAGAAGCCACATCTGGCATCACTGAACAGGGCTTAGCGTCGGCGGCGGCGGAAAGATTATCCGGACTCAAGCTTCCCGCTAAGCTAAAAGCGGGGCAATAATACTCAGTATGACCAATCCGGCTCCGCTTACCCTAACGCTCTCCACGATTTGACGTACAGGAAAGGTAAGCACGACCGACACCGACCTCAACCACCATCACCGCCAAACTTTACAACCCACGGCAAGAGCAGAGGACTGAAGAAAAAAGGTAGACTGAAGAAGGTGCAACAGTGAAAATTTCCTCTACCTTGGTAAGTTTCCTGCCAGCTCGCTGGCTGTCCACAATCAATCACTCTTCATCACCGTTATTTCCCCACCTTTATAATAGGCAGCATTTGCTAACATGGCTTCTCAAGCAACCCCCAAGAACCTCCAGAATACCCTTGGTCGGGCCTGGGAACCTTCTACATCGCCGCGACGACGCAGGAGACGTGTGAATTACAACGAGAATAATTCCACTGGGGGCTCTTCCACTGAATCGACAAAAGCTAACAACCCCCCCTCAACCTGGAAATCTGAGGACAGCGAATTCACCGGAGAATACAGCAGCTCCTCGCGCACGAGATCCAAGAGCGATAGTCACAACGGCGATATTATATCCAGTGAACTCGCAGAATTTTCCCTTGGCTTCCCCGCCAATCACCAAAATCCAGCCTCAGGCGAGGCTGCGACTCCAAGAAGGGGATCTGACAAAAGGCTGCCCTACAACAGAGACTCCGAAGGGAAGAAAATAGAGCGACGCTTTGGTATCACTGACAGGAATATGGGTCCAATGAAGGATAATGGTATGTCTCGATGCAACATCACCCTTGCACCACTGACACTTGTTAGTGTCCAAACGGAAGGCAGAAGAGCAACCAAGCACTCCATCCGGTAACAAAAGAATTAAGAGCTCCCACAGCCATACGCCAGAACCCACAACGAAGGTCGAACGGGCTCCAGCCCCAATTGCTTTCCCAGAAAAGGTACGTAAATTGTTGCCAAATAATATCATCACTCTGACCATTCAAAGCCTGCAGTTCTCGAAGAACGAAATGGGGGAATCGAATTCCGAGTCGTAAACAACGACAACAAGCGCGAAAGCCTCATTATTCTTACTGGCCTCAAATGTATTTTCCAAAAACAACTTCCCAAGATGCCCAAGGACTACATAGCCCGACTGGTTTACGATCGTACACATTTATCCATGGCCATTGTCAAGAAGCCTTTAGAAGTCGTTGGAGGTATTACGTACCGCCCCTTTAAAGGACGCCAATTCGCCGAGATTGTGTTCTGCGCCATCTCCTCGGATCAGCAAGTGAAAGGGTACGGAGCACATCTCATGTCCCACTTGAAAGATTACGTCAAAGCCACTTCGGACGTCATGCATTTCCTCACTTATGCAGATAATTATGCCATTGGTTATTTCAAGAAGCAAGGATTTACAAAGGAGATTACACTCGAGAAGTCAAAATGGATGGGATACATCAAGGACTACGAAGGAGGAACAATCATGCAGTGCACCATGCTCCCTAGAGTACGGTACCTCGAAATGGACCGAATGATTTTGAAGCAAAAGGAGGCGGTCCATGCAAAGATCCGCGCCTTCAGCAAAAGTCACCAGGTTCACCAGCCTCCCAAGGAATGGAAGAATGGGGTTTGTAAGATAAATCCCATGTCTATTGATGCCATCCGAGCTTCTGGATGGTCCCCTGACATGGACGAGCTGGCCCGTCAACCCCGCCACGGACCAAACTACAACCAACTTTTGCATCTTTTGAATGACATGCAAAATCACGCCTCGTCTTGGCCATTCTTGAACCCCGTCAGTAGAGATGATGTAGCCGACTACTACGAAGTCATCACTGACCCAATGGATCTCGCCACCATGGAACAGAGACTTGAGAAAGACCACTATCTCACGCCGGACGATTTTGTCAAAGATGCGAAGAAGATTTTTGACAATTGTAGGAAGTACAATAATGAGACAACTCCGTATGCAAAGAGTGCAAATAAGTTGGAGAAGTTCATGTGGCAACAGATCAAGGCCATTCCCGAATGGTCGCATATGGAGCCTTAGAGGCTGGGAGTTGAAATTGTGTTTAAAAGCGTGGCGTCCTGGAAAGACCAACGTGGAGGTCGGATGGTGGCACTGGCATGGTGTTTCGGTATTTGGTTGTAGGCTATGGTTACAAAATTTGAGGAAAGGAGCGCAACTCTTATTTTCACTTGCAACTTTCCGCTGAGTCTTTGATACTTGTTGGCAAGCGCCGCAGTGGATTTGACAGCTTTGGCAATTCCAAGAACGCAATAGTAAAGGTGCGTTACCCACCCCTTCTACCTTTGCCTTGGACTTGCTTTCCCATAATAGCTCTGCTTCCATTCTCACTTTGTGAAGAGTCTTAAGCCCGAGTATGCGTAGTAGAAGAGCCTCTGTGTTGAATATACTCGATCCATGACTCTCCACACATATTATCTTATCATATCTCAAATCCAGTTTCGATGTACAGGAAGCCCCTTTCTCTTCACCCGGCATTCTTCCATCTATTACATCAATATAACTCCCAAGTTGAAAAGCCCATACAGCTAGCTCCCTGGAGTGAATGAATCCATTCACCGATCTGCCACTTACCAGCACTTGTTTTGGGTCACCTGCTGCTGTTTGCCTCGAAAGTTCGTGTTGCGTGAGCACTTCGCTTCTTGCAATTCTATTTAGCTTGTGACGCGACGCATAACGACTTCGCAGAGAATATGTTATATATACTCAGCAACCTTGATTCTAAAGTCGGCTTCCTCACGATATGGTGTCACCGAAGAAAGCGAAACGGTATGATCGCTTCTCCAAGTGATGTATGTACAAACCTTATTAATGAATGATTCTAGTTCAGCTGCAGGATGTCGCCGAATTACTCGTAGCGATTATCGAAATAAGCTTCCACAAGTTCAAGGCGCTCCCATTGATTGACCTTCAGAGAAGGATTTAGGAATGACCTTCCCGGCCTAGATGCGTATAGTCAAGAATTACCTTACGACGAAGTGGAGAATCACCCCCACCCCCTGACAGCAACGGCGAAATATCATATCCTCCAAGTCCTCATCATCTTCCAGACACGGCTGGCTGGTACAGTATCGCAACTATCCCAAAGCTCTCCATATCTGCCACTCATCTCGTGCCGAAGCCCAACGGCATTTCATACATTACAAGCTAGGATTCGGCGGTTCAATGCAATGCCTTCTCGATCGCCTCTCCGAGTTAGCAGTCGGTCTACTTTGACTACCTTATAAGATCAACACCCTTTACCTGCGCGTATGTATCGGCCATCAAATGCAGTTGCAGTTTCCGAATAATAATACTGATTTCGAAAGTCTGTAGAAGGCTACACCAGGCTAACACGTTGTTATCAACACAGCGTACTGGAGACCAGTGAAGCGACTAGATTCCAGAGCTCAGACGCTGCGGAGACTTTTATAGCAGTCGCTCGCGCAGTACGGTGGTGTTGAGGATGCTAGGCAGAGTAGATAGAACTCCTCAAGCAGTCCCCCTCCCCCCACGTTGTCGAAATCCACACAGGCGGGCGTTTTTGAGCAGCAATTACACTTATTCTAAAGGAATTGATGGACACTGCTATATCTGATAGCTTTATAAACTCTCACGACTCAGGACTCACGGGCTGCATGCATTGATGGGACGTGCAACCCGTGGAACGTTAACTGGCATCGTCCATCTAGCAGAATGCGGGAGCTCGAGATGGCAGCGTTGGCTGGATCTGATCGCAGGATGGGATGGGATTGAAAGCACGGACGAAGGTATCTGATCGCTGATCGTGAAGACTGCTTCTCAGCGCAGTGCAGTGTATATTTTTCTGCGCTCAAACAGTGTTTCGTTTTGGTGCGCTGGGACATACTGTACTGTATTGCTGTATACAGTACGCCGCAAATGAACGGTTGATGGAATGGATCTGTGAGGTCTTTTACTGGGGTTTGGATGAGTGGATTGAGGTTCTTGGGACCCGTGGGTTTGAGGGAAGTGTTGAGGTGTTGGTTAAGTGTTTTTCTGGGGGACGGGGAGTGGGAGAGGTGGGACTGAGTGTTATGCGTATATTTGTTTTTTTGTTTACTTGATTGTTGATTTCATTCAGGTGTCTGTCTGTCTGTCTTGAAGAGCTCATGGAGAAAGAAAGATGGTGATTTTCATAGCGCTTCAGAGGGTCGTCAGAGATCAAGAGTACTTCAGAGTCGTGACAGCTGTCCTGCGTAAACATCAGAGGATTGGGGATTACTCTGACTGATATTATGGTTCCTGAGAAGAATGTGAGCGGCTACGATGCTACAATTGGTGCGCGTTTGGATATATAGAGCCTAATGCCTTGCTGTGGCTCTTTGACACTTTGGAAGATTGAGCATTGGGGTACCTGAACGCAGTGCGTAGATCTTCCTAGAGACATGAGATAGAATTGTCTTTTCATTCTCACTGTTTTTGTCGCCCTGCAGAGTTGTAGGATATGTAATTTATAGTGATGGAGGGGTTGAATAGGAGAGATGATCTAAGTGAGTACAACCTACCTTTACATCTCGACTCTTATTTGTTAGCTTGTTTAAATGACAGTTATAAGATTGGAATCGTTGTAGAAACATTTTATAGAGTGATCATCTCATTATGGTTCAAGGAGCATATTATAGAGGTAATATCCCATTATACAACAAATTGATATACATCCCATCCAACCCAATTGCCATTCCCATCCTCAATCAGTCAATTCATACATTCATACACCCATCACCTCACTTCCCCCCCGTAGCCCCTCCCACCAGTCCCCCCGCCGTATCCGTCGCTCCTCCCGCCGCATTCCCAACACCCTGCGTCGTCTGCCCCGCCGCATTGCCCACGCCCTTGGTCGTCTGTCCCACCGCATTCCCCGCTCCGTCTACCGTCTGCCCAACAGCATCGCCGGCGCGTCGACGGTCTTTCCC
>QGMF01000357.1:0-36816 GCA_007821475.1 Lachnellula arida | reverse complement strand
GTCACGTTCGTAACACTTTATTTATCGGGTGCTTATATGTGTAGGATAGGGTTTTGCCCTAGGCTTTAGCTAGTAGGCCCTAAGGCGCATATATAGGGTTTTGCTCCCCTCTATCGATATTTGTCCCTCCTGTCTATAAATAATAAAAAATGAACAATTACGCTGGATATTAAAGAGAGAGTGTAGGAATAGCGTACATCGATACGTGAATTTTGTTCATTACCTTCTGTCTGCATCTGCTTTGAACTTGCGATGTTTAATGACTACTTGTGGGTTTTCGTGAGTGGGATTTTAGAGTTCTAGTGATATAGAAGTTTTTAAGTAAGGATATATATAAATATTATTTAGGAACACTACTGAAATTGCATTGAGCTGCATACGGATTAAAATGCTATCTCACCTCACTGACATGGAATTGTTCATTTCGAGGAGCGGTACGGACAAGTGGTTCAAGGGCTTGATACAGTAGTCTTACTAGCTATGACCAAGACCCTTAATTTATACTATAGTAATGATTGATTCCGAAAAATCCTTCAAAACCTCACAACACCTAGAAGGCTCCGAAGACCCAGAAGCCTCGGCCTCCATCAAGAAATCTTCGTGTGCAATACCGAGCCGCTCATACTTATTCATGTCCACAGGAGACTTCCCAAGAACAAGAAACCAGCTAGCTGATTGTCGCAAATGGTTTCTTGCCGGCAGCCGCGGCCCACGCAATGTCCAAGATAGAATAGGAACACAGGTGTCCCAGACTCAGCCTGTCTTTTTGACGACTCAAATAGCATCCGTCGAACGGACCTTTCTGTGACACCATCTGGATTGATAGCTTCGAAGCTCTCCAAGGCCATATCGGGGTAGAATGTAAGCTTTGTGTCGGCGCAAGGAACAACGTAACTACTTATATCGTGTATACCAAAGAAGCTGTATTCAATTTGCAGCGTAGTCTTGAATATGAGTCCTCGTAGTGTCACAGACGCACTTTGCACCTGGCCCAGGGGGTTCCGACCAGGTACCTTTGACTCGGTCTCAATTACAGTGCATGAGTTGGCCGAGAACCAATGTCCAATGGTGTCGTATATTGCTCGCTCGACTGATGCCCAGGAAAATGTTGGGGCACGATAATCGGAAAGTGCCAAAGCCGCAGAACTAGATTTGATAGTGTGAAGCGTCCCTGCTTGCCACGTAAGGCCGAAAATGAAGTTATCTAACCACAGGCCCGCAATGTACTGAGAATTGGTAATATCTTGGACCACCCGTGCAATTCCAGATATTGCGGGAAGCATGTCTAGTGGGTTTGTCAACGCGCGAGACGTGTATTCCGAGACCGTATAATACCAATTTTTGTAAGCCTCCTGTGGGTTGTTGATGGAATAGAACGAATTGAATTCAAGCCTTTTCTCCTCCTCCTGAAGCTTATCAAGGGTCCCACATTCGCAAGCTGACTCGCCCAGACAAGACCACCACAATTCTTCTCTAGTGTAAGTTAGTACTCTCCTAGAGAGTTTACTCTCCTGTAGTGTCCAGCCCCGAAGTGATAATGGTGGAGAATCATCTCCTGCTGGCGTGTGCGTTGTTAAAGCAGGTACGATTCTTGCACCCAAGGTAGACTGCTGGCCGCTGTGAGTCTTCCATTCCATCCAGAAGGGAAGTTTTTGTTCGGCAGCGAGATGTCCATAATGGAGGAACCCCTCCGTTGCAGCACCAGAAGTGGCAGCTGCGAGGGTCAAGTGAGCGTCGCGGTAAATAGATGCCATATTGCCAGATTCAGTCTCTCAATCAGAAACCGAATCTTGGATAATGCATATTGCGTCGACCCATAGATATCGTTGTTTCAGCCTGCGAGTTATCTTGATTGCATCTTGGATGGTCTTCGGAAGACTAGACACTTGCATTCCTCTTTTCATAGCTTCGTAATTTGCCAATGTGGTTTTGACGACCTTGACGCTTCCCCAACAGTAGCTGAGGGCAAGGTAGTGGTCTTGAGGTGAGCGCATAGTTTCCACAAGTCGAACCTCGGTATCTCCGAGTGAGCCAACCTCAATGAGACGAGTTGGAACATGAAATGACACAGGTCTGCACATTGAATGCTGAACACACCTTGCAAGTCATGTCTCAATAAAATTATATGCATCTTGCGAATCTGGATGGCAACTAAGCTCGTGGCTGTGCACGATGCCTTCCCACGCAGGTGGCTGGCCTATATATCAATTTGTCAAACTTTGGACATGCGGTAGCAGATTATTCAGGACTATGTTTTAGCATCCTTACCTATCGGTGTATAGATCTGAATTGGTTTTAATGAAAATGGAAAGTGCAATGCAGCGTCGCCGAGGTTATTTGTGTTAATATAGATGGTTGCGTAGTCCTCCGGTGCAAGATTGAAATATAAGACCACTTTTATAATGAAATTACATATATAACATCCGTGCGCGCTCGAGGTCTTGAAATCTTCTATGTGCTTTATAAAGATGTTTGAATCAGGGCTGGTCCGTCCTAGGCTCTTGAGTTGTTGGTTCGCTCGTTGAGATGAAAACTGTAGGTTGAAACAAACATTGCATAGCTCAAACGTTTCCTTGCTATGATGAAGTTTCCTGTCGAGCGCCATCGATCAACGAGTATCTTTCATTGAGCTATGTTGGTTATATCACGGCCGCGTCTTGTCAGGCTGGACACAGGATCGTATGGTTATCTCGTTTGGCCGAAGGCAAGTTTCATTATTTGAGGGACACCTGCGCATTTGTGCATACTGAGATACCCATTAGTTAATTGACACACGCAAAACCGGTTTTATGCGAGTAGTGTGTTACACTGCATTGCTTACACCAGCCTAAGACCTCTGGACCAGTTGTCTTCCACTTGGCCACATAGCAAGTAAGCAGACCAATATGACAACATGCCAACATGCCAATATTGTTTGACTACCGTGGCAGCTTCTCACTGGTAACTAGGACGAATCGGACTTCGTGAGTCATGACATGTGGTCGCTTGATGCATGCCCCGGCGTCAGCTCCCTTCTTCGCCACTGATGCGCAAATCTTTAACATCCTATAGATGAGGAATAAAACAAACAGGAAACCCTCGCACAGTGATCTGTATTTGCATCTTTCCTATTCAATAGCATACGAAGTGTTACACTATCCTTACATACAAGCCTTTAGCCCCAGAAAGTCACGTTTCTTGCCTCCTTCAATTAAAGAACCTTTAAAATCTACATTGCCGCGCCAACTCTTTCCAGACAGAGTCATAAAACCTACGCCGCAAAATGTCTAAATGGTCCAAGGACGATGATCGCCGTGATCCCTCCAATATCTTAGATGCGGAAGCACAAGCTATGGTCGCCCAAACTTTGGCAAATAACCCTACTCGGGGGGCTATCACAGATAAGGTCTATAGTGGCAAGTAAGTAGCTTCCCACATAATTTAGGGGCTAACTTCTCTGACCTTACTCGTGTAAATTTTGGAGCCAATTCAAGTGTTATAAAGCAATATTGGCAAGACCGAAACGCAAACTTTCCTATAAGAGCTAGGAGCGCTCAGGGTAAAGAACAAGGTGAGGCTCAGGCTTGGGATAAAGCTCAGGCTCAGGGTAAGGCTCAGGGCATGGCTCAGGGCAAGGCACAGGGTATAGCACAGGGTAAGGCTCGGGGTCAGGATAAAACTCAGAAGCCGGGGAGAAAGTGAGGGGCGCATTGGGAACCCCCGCAACTTAAGCAAGAACAGTCCTCTACTATACTTGAAGTTGGTGAAGAAGATCAACAAAAGCTTAAACTATATGATGAATGATTCCTATGATGAACTGAAGACGTTTGATCGAAGATTCTTACTACATGGGCACCTTCATTTATCCGCGAATTGAAGAAATACAATTCCAGTAGTCAAAAAGCCAGATGACTAGCCAAAGACATGACTTGAAAATACTCAGCTCTCACATAAATCGATTATCGAACTGTGACTCGTATATACGTTGACATTTGTACAAAAATTACAGTTAAACCCCAACCCACCTCTCATACCACCTCTCCTTCCCGCTCTCAAACTCCCCACCCCTCAAGCCACCCACCCAACCAAAATCTACGTATGACCAACCAACCCCGTCTGCGGCGCATTATCCGGATTCGTATTCGTCCCCGCAAACCCCAGCGCCGTGTTCCACGCATCCGCAGTGCTGGCATCCTTCGTACCCAGCGCCACGATCTGGGTCTGCGCAGCGGCGGCCGCGTCCTTGGCGGCTTGGTTGGCGCCGCAGACGTTGGTCAGCTGGTCGTGGATCCTGTTGGTGATGATGGCGGGGTTCAGCGCTTCTTCTTGGCCTTTGTTGACGACGGGGTCGATGGCTTGGAAGGTTGATTCGGTGGCGGAGCGGCCGTCGAGACCGGCTTCGAATTTCTGGGGGGTGGGTTAGTAAATTAGTACGTAAAACTTCGGCCTTAACAGGTCTTAGGTTCTCCGCTGCCTAGTGGAGAAAGAGAACGGTATTTAGTATAGAAATAAACTTACCATAGTTGGAGTGCATGTTCCAAAGTCGAGACCTGCAATGGTCGAAGCCTGGAATCCGGCAAAGTTTCCGGTAACCGCATTTGTAAGGGCTCCAGCTCCAGCGGCAGGTGTTGAGCTCGACGACGAGGATGCAGAGCTTGCGACTACAGATGCGGTTGCAACGGAAGCGGCAGAAGTAGCCTATTGATTGTCAGTTTGTGTTCTCAAGATATTTCTTGCGTATACTTACAGCACGGGTAACAGTCACCATTGTTGTAGCCCCACACGCAACGGCAGAGCTGGCGGCTACGCTTGCACTGGAAGGGACCGAAGCCGCACTCGAAGGGCTGGACGCCGCACTCGATGCACCAGACGCGACCGCAGCTCCCTTAGTCCCATCGGCCGCGACGGCAGTAAAGTTCGAGAAGCCCTGCGCAGCCATGACTTGCGCAACGCTCAACCCATCAGCGGTGAACGGTGTAACAACAGACTTATTCGAGTTGGCGTTCTCGATAGCCTCTCCGCCCACCGCAGGGTCAATAAGGGGCACCACGCCTCGGAGCGCAGCAGTGGTTGGGAGCGTAGGGTCCGAGCAGATGGACGGGATGCTGACGACGAACGGGTTGAAGTTCTGCTCTGCGGCCACGAGGCCACGGGCCGCGGCGATGGCGCGGTCGCTGGTTCCGAGTTCGGCGACGATTTGGTCGGCTTGGGTGAGCTCTAGCGACTTGTTAGAAGGGATGCGTGATGTGAGAAGGGGATATAAGCTTACTACCGCAGGGATTGGCGGCTGCTAGGAGGAATTGGATGGATCCGCCAGAGAGAGTTGCGGCTTGGCCTGAGGTTCCGAGATCGCTCAATGCTCCGATGGCAGCAATGGCCCCGTTACCTTGTTCTTGACCGAAACTAGACCGAGGTCAGGATATGCATAATACAAGAAAGACGTCTGTTGATCCAAGTGTTTGCTTACCGAGCTTCGGCAATAGCCGCAAGGAATGCGACGAGAATAGTTTGAGTAAACATATTGGGGGATATGAATAGTGTTATTGGAATATTTATGGCGACGTGTAATAAAGTGAAATTCGTTAAATGTTTGGACCGGCCGGATGCAAGAAATATTTAAAGGAGTGTAATGAGTGTAATGAATGTGAAGTTCACAGAACTATAGCGAATGTATAAGATGAATAGAAAAGATTGAAGGTATCGATGCGATGAAGAATAAACACAACGTCGGAAAAGACGAAGTTATATAGAAATCCAAAATCCGTGCATCATCAAAAACAATCAGCCTCCCTCCTGCCTCCACCAGTTCCTCAGCGCTTGCTTCACATTGTCGCAGATCCTCCCGCGCATCTGACATTCAGCTGAAAACATCAGACGATGCTCCTTATCTTACGTTGTAACCGGATTCACGAGTGCTTCTGGCTGGAGATCCTGTTTTGAAAGGCCGTGAATTCTTACCCGTTCCCAAATGACGGGTCTGGCGACGTGCAACTGGAAACTCGAGATGTCTTCGATCTGAGGCTAAGCGAAAAGGGGGGTTCTTTTGGCTCGGTTATTTTTGGGTGGCGCGAGCGCTGATTGGTGGAATCTGGAAGGAGGTATCATGTATCATGTACCTCACCACAGATGCTGGTGCGGAACGTGCTCAAACAAAGCCTGCTCCTGTGCTTTTCAAGAACTCCCCGAATTGAAATTACTCGCGCGCGATGAAGCATTTCAAGCATTTGGTCGACCCCTTCGTACTGTATGTACAAGATGAAGATATATCCGGGTGGAATCGAGTTAGGATGACGCGATTTAAATTGTTCAAGCATCGCCTTCTGCGGTCAAAGTGCATCGGAAGAAACCGAATTAGATCTTGAAAATTAGCACCGTGAAACAGCCTTGGTGAAGTATTTGGCTCGTGCGGCGACCCCACTAGACCCCTCCACACAGCGTTGCTAAACGATCTCCTAGTCCTGTTGCAAGAACCTGCACGACATCATTTAAAACCCCTGATGCGTTAGAGCGTTTTTACTAGTGCTGTATTGTACTGTACAGTAGCTATGCTTAAATAGCTGCTCGGGTTTTCCTCTTTGGGGGTCATTTCATGGGCCCCCTGTAATAAAGTGGATCCAATTCCCCCCCTCTCAAGAGATCGCGCCATATCTAGGACCCCTGGTGTGAAGCTGTCATGTAGTACCACACTAATACTATTTACTCTTCTATAACCGCGAGAACTTCCAAGCCATCTCCTTCTTTTGACTTTAGCACATATCTAATTATATATTCTTTAATTATTTTTAGTTTCAAATCCTAGATTGCTCTTTAGCATAGGTGACTAAAGTTGTACGGATGCTCCGTTCAGTAAAGAGAGCTATGACCGACGATTATCGTACATCACCTTAAACGCTTTCCAACTCTCTTGAAACGCATACAAACGTGTCTGGTATCTCCTTCAAACGACACCTTCCAATTTTTCCCCGAGGGGAGGATAGGCCTTGTTCCTTATCATTTTAGCTTTTCTTGCAGGGTCGGTTTTTTGTTCTCAATAAGCTCTTCAATTCTTGCCCGACTTTCAAGTACTTCTCTCGCAACGCCTTTCCATTCCGTGGTTTCCCCGCCAAATCCACCGGCAGCAAAATCCCATCATGCTTGCGGAACGTACCATTGACCATGACACTCTCCACATCCCGGGAAGAGCTGTGGTGCATAATTGCAGCAACTGGATCATGCTCAGCAGCGGCCAGCATACCAAGACTGATCTTATCCCAGAACACGAGATCAGCGTACGTGCCGACTGCAATGCTGCCCACCTTATCACGCAAGCCTATCGCCTGAGCGCCTTTGATGGTGATGAGATTGAAGGCGTCGATTGTCTTGTCCTTGATCGATAATGTTGACTTGGTATCTATAGCGCTTTGGTTGCGTTGACCGCGGGCAAATTGAAGGGCTAGCCGCGCTTCAGCTACCAGCGAAGATGACGTTGCAGCATGGCAATCGACTCCGAGGGAATACACCTTGGCCATTCCGTCTGCGAAACAGATGGGCTCGCCAAGACCCATTTGCAGCTCGGTGGATGGGGTAGAGGATATGTGAGCCCCGGTGGCGAGAATGGATGATTTTTCTTCAGAAGTCATTTCGTGGCAGTGCGAGAGAAGGATATCGGGCCCCATGAGCATATATTTTGACAATGAACTAACGGCATCAAAAGCTGGATACAAATTCTCATTAGCCATCTGAAACCCTTCCATCAACAGGGTCAAAAGGATACTAACAGATTTGCCCGTGAAAATAGTGAGAGGTTAGTGCAGATTGTCCTGCCTAACCTGAAGGAATATCTTTTCGGCCTCCCCCTGGGGTAATTCAAAGCTATCAAATCCGAGGCCCAAAGAAATGCGCCTATTATAGAACTTCTGCCGCCTAATGATATCTTGCAATGTGTCCAGGAACCAAGCAGGAACTTGTTCCTCCTCCATAAGAATGTCGGGCTGCCACTGCTTCACACGCCGCGTAGGAGTGGGGCAGAATATAACACGAACCCCAGACGCCATCAGACCCTCCAGCGCAGCATTGATATAAGTGGGAGAGTAAGCTATATGCATTTGATCCACGATGGTGGTTGTGCCCGCATCAATGCTTTCCAACGCATCGCTTAGTTCGCCGAGCTGGACATCGCTGGCTTCGTAGAAAGAGCCGGCCAAGTATCCGCGAGTGAGATAGTCGGATAGCAGGTCATCACCGTGCCTGCCTTTGGGTTGGGTTTGCCAGAGATGTCTATGGGTGTCGATGAATCCAGGGCTGATAATTGTGTCGCTGCAGTCAATGACTGTATCTTCTTCCGTCTGGGGGATGTTGTCTTCGATGGCGACGATGTAGTTCACTCGAACTAATACATCCATATGTTTAGCAATGACCTGGTCGTTTAGGATGTGCAAGAGCACAATGCCTGACTGCAAGAGAAAAGTAGTTGAAAACGTATTTCACTATTGCGGTTTGATTTTGAAGAGTAGTTGGGTATATAAGAACGGACTTTAATTTCATGACGCTTCAAAACACTACGCCCTACAGCTTGCTAGATTCGACTTGAACAAAGCTTCATAAGCATTGCGTGGTCAATTCCACCATACACTTTGTAAGCTTTATCTACCGTAAGCCTACAGCCACGTATAGTAGCGTATTGTACTTAGCCCAGGACGTTAAGAGATATGCTTGATAAATGGTATTTTCTCAAGTAACCACCAGACCAACTGGATTCCCCGCCCAACTTCACACTTGAAGCAAATATGTGATAACCACCGTTAGATTCCAGACACAGTAAGTCACTTCTCTTCCTCAGATGTTTATAATTTGAACAGCAGGAAAAGCTACCTTCAGGCTGCATTTCTGTCATAGTATACCAAACTAAAACCTCCGTTCTAAAACGTCACGTATACCCTAGATATTTGATTTCATGGTCCTTGAACACGGAACACCCCATTCACAGGTGGACGGACAAGATGGAATTTCTCCTGCCTTCCCCAGACCCAATCCCAATCTTTTGTCTCACTGTTCCAATACACGTCCTCTTCCTGATAAAAGTTCATCGTCTGGTTACGTTCCGCTACGAAGTATTCGGCATACAGCTCAACGCTGTAGTACGTGTTGTCCAAAAGGGGGAGATCGCCGAGAACTTCAACACCTTCTTGTAAATTGAACATACCTAATGAACTATCAGCTAAAAAGCTTTCGGGTGCTTTGGGGGCAGATAGATACCGATAAGTGTTCCAGCGGAGTGTCCCCAATCTCCAATTGGGTGGCAGTAAATCTTTCCATCGAATCCTTCATTTCTCATCTGTTTGAGGCTAGTCTTTAATATGTTATTCCCCGTGGTCCCAACCTTCATATTGGATTTAACAATATCTTGTAATCGATTTGCTTGCTTCAAACCTCCAAGGTAGCCTTCCGGTATATCTTCCTCGGTTTCTCCTGGGTAAAGAACATACGCCAAATGTTGCGTATCTGTGTTCAGCCCAAGAGCCGTGACCCCAAAATCGCAGTGAAGGAGATCACCGTACTGTATAACTTTTCGCTCTATTGCTATTGACTGGTTACCAAATGGGTCTTCAGCATTTAAAATGGAAACGTCGGGCATAAACCAGGTAGTATAGTTCAGCTGTTGGATTTTGTCTCGCATCCACCAGCGGACATCCTAGGTATACTTAGCCTGTAAACGCCCAGTAAGATTCAGAATACTCACATCTGTGGTGGTAACGCCTGGCTCGATGACTGCCTCGCTGAAGGCTTCCGTGATGATGGCCCAGGCCGTCTCTTGCAAACGATGATACCATTCAAGCCGACCAGGCACCATAGTTCCAATAAACTCGACACCCACCATAGGCTCCACAACAAGCTTCTTTTCCCATTCGGGTCCCAGCTCTTGGACGATTTTCTCTAGTTCGCCAGCATGCAGACCACTGCTAAAAGCAACATCGGTGTCCGCGTTCACAGCAATGGAAGAAACATTATGCGCCTCTAACACGGAACGCAGCTCAGACCATACTTCTGGAGTATTATCAATCCAGTTATACGCAAAAGACGCACCTCCAGCGGCATTAGCGAGAAATAGGTCCACAGTCCTCCGTCGTGCTGAAAATTGAGTGGCTGACTTGAGAGACCAGAACACGGTATCTTCAGCGTACTCTTTTTGGCTCATCTGCATTTCCATGAGTATTTATGAAGTTCTGAAAGGCAAGACATACCAGCCAAGCATCGACTTCATATTTCCTCAATAATTGTGGCACGTTTGACAGCCGCTCTACGGTCCACGCGTCTTGAATTGCAGCTTGCTCGCGAAGTGGGGGTAATTGCTGGTATTGAGGAACCCGCACTGCTTGAACACACGAAGCTGCGTGGGATACAAGCAAGAGCACGGAGAGCTTTAGTAGTTGTATCATGATTACAATTATTATTCTGAAAAGGTTATGAGGATTGTAATTAAATAATGCAGATGGCACGGGATGCTTTGGTAAAGGTGGGGGTATCAATAGGCTATCAATAGGCTAGTATACTCCGTAATCAACAATTTAGCCGTTGCACGTGTCTATCCCTGAGGATAAATGGACGATTACTCCGTGTCCGTATTTGAGCGCTGACATCTATATATCTATTTCCAGATCTGAATTATGAACGTCTATGATAGACGTGACAGTTAAAAACTGACTGAAGGTGAAGAAATAATGTAGTTTTAGGTTTATAATTACTAGGAATCAGGTCTGGGAGTTATCTCAAACATATAGTGTATAAACAAAAGTTATATAAACAAATGCATGCTGTGATAATAGACGGTGGTTAGGTAAATTTAGAAAATCTCAACCTTCCAATATCCTGTGCCTGACCTTTCGTATAAACATAAATTATCAAGTGGCTCTGCATTAATGGGAAGAAAATGTTTCTGCAACTTCTATTACTCCTTCCACCCCCTAGATTGCGCCGAAAATAAAGATCAAGGCTAACACCATCACTGCTACTACCCATATTTCAAACGAATGTGCTTAGCCGCTCCATCCTTAAATCACCGACTCTGCTTGAACGATATCTCAAAACTTCCAAGATCTCGCTGGATTTTGTCATCGTGATTCTTTGTACAAGCATCCCCTTGCAAGAGACGTTCTTGCACACTCGTTGTATCGTAGAGATAGCTGTTTATAGTCATCGAGTCCTCTGACTTATTTCTGTAGATGTCTCGTTAGTCTGACGGTCCTCGAATTGAGATGACTGGATTTTATACTTTTTACTTCCTTCTTCGCTGCTCCTTGAAGCTTTCGGTATGTCTTTTGGCATTTCGGAAGACGAGGTTGTATTGCTGGGAGACTGATAGGGCGAGCTCTAGGTTGGCATTGATTTCAGATGAACGATAACGCTAAATAATTACTGATTGTCTTATTACTTGAGGTCCAATATAATAGTGGGCAAGATATACTCTGTAGTATGCTTTCCAATTGAGAAAGGGAAGCTTAGATGGGGTTTTTATATCACAAGGAGGCGCCCCTGCCGTGAAATTTCCCGGAGCGTGTTTTGAGCAGCCATGCTATTGCACTGATCTTTATCTCTAATGGCAAAGCAAAACGTATTCCTAGTTTTAGTAGTTTATCAAGGTTTTTAATACACTCCCGTGTAATAGCACAATCTCTTTAAAGTATATTAGTTCGAATGGATGATACGTACGGGGTAGTAGAACATTCGCACTTTCGCACAGCTGCGATTAAAACCTAGCGCTTACAGCTTTCCTCATCTCATCATTTGACCTGGAATGAACTGAGGCAATTGCTGCGTATCACATGACCATCATTTTGCTTGGACGAGTTTCGCACAAGAGTGCATAAAAAACCCTTGCGATTCTTAGTCGACTCAGCCACAGTTACATCAGCCCTCCACCGACGACCTCTGTCCATCTATCCCAATTTTTGCATTCATCAAGCTTGACTCTTGCTACTGACCAAAGGTCACAACTACAATGAGCATGACGATCGACAATTGAAGATATCTGCTTTGTATTAGCTTTACGTTTTGACGACGAGGCTGTCTCACTCATTTCGGAGAGCAAGTTCCAGATCCCACAGCCTTACCTCAATTCCAGTCAGGACAGATTTTCAAAGCTTTGAGGACTTCGACACTCAAGCTGGCTTCGGTATATGTTATTGTCTCGCCCGCTCTTGCAGGACACAATATGCTCTAGTACCAAAGCTGCTTAGTCCAAAAACTCGAAAATGAACAACAACTCCTCTGTAGTGATGGAACCCAAAAGCCCTGTCTCACCAGGAGGAGGGGCATCCAATCTCCGGAGCACGCCGCCACGAGGCCCACTTCAATACACCCATGCGAACCCAGCCAAAGTGTTAGGTTTTGAGTCTCCGTCAACAAACAGGAGCATCGATCATAGGCCTTCTGACCATAATATCCAGAAGCCCCAAGCCCAAAAACCCGAAATTGACGTCGAAGACCGGTGGGGAAATTCAGTCATAGATCCTCATGACTTATTCCCAGGTTTCCAGCTATTTGAAACCGGTGCTGGTGGTGCTGGTGGTGCTAGATCTGACACAGATGTATATCGAGATATCATAACTCCTAATGATACGCCCGAGTCGAGCCTAAGCGGCCTTTCGGAGCCGTTTACCGACATATCAGACGGTATAGGGCTGGATATTAGTTTCGATCCATTTGAGGGCATTTGGCTGCCTTGGGGACTAGACGAGAATCACGAGATTGAAACTTTTTATAGTATGGCTGAGGTAACCACAGGGGAAGTAATGGGTTTCGGGAATTCGGAGTACATGCTAGCGGCGTCTGACAAACCGTTTGTCTTTGACCCGAGTATGTATTCAATGAATGTGGGTGAGGATCCAATCCCTAGTGTAGGGAGTTCCAATGTTCGTCAGCCATCTCCAACATCTCGGTCCAATCAAAAGCCAGGCGAGTCTTCGACAGCTCTTGCAACTCAGAGACCAGTCTCATCTTGCGATGATAGATCCTCGGGATTTGAGACAGATTCAACGTGGTCAAGCGAGGAGAGCGACTATGAGGAAGATCACGGTCTCCGGGTATACGATTACCGAGAACTTTTGGAAGTTGTTTCCCATACATCTCTTTCAGAGAATACTCAGCACGCGGATACTTTAATGCCGCGTATATTGGACCCGATGAAGAAACATCTAGTGGACTGCATCATGAAAGAATTCTGGTCCATTTTCAACCAGGAATGGTCAGTAAATATACGGAAATGCTCAGGATCGCCCAGCTCAACATCGCCTGCTGTTTCGCAAACTGAGTGTAAAGAAAACGGTATATCTAACAGCCAGAAGCAAAAGCGTCAGCGAGAAAACGATGAAGACGACGACCGTTTTAACGATGATGGGAAACGAAATCCAAAGCGCCCAAAGGTTGATATTGAGACCAGTGGGCCAGATGATAAGCGAAAGTTTGCTTGCCCATATCGAAAACACGATCCGCGAAAGTATTCCCCGAGGAATCGAATATGGCAAACGTGCGCTCTAACCGGCCTAGAAACCATTGCCCTGGTCAAGTTGGTTCTGCCTACAGCTCCGGTATCCACCAGCTAACTTGTTTCAGGGGTCATCTATATCGTTCTCACCGAGTCTTTCAGTGTCCAAGATGTAAATCACTTTACGAGAACGAGGAGGTGCTAGGACAACATACTTTGGAAGTTAAGGGGTGCGAGCTAAAGCCAGAGCAACCAGTAGAAGGGATTACCAGCCAGATTGGAAGGCAATTAAAAAGCAGGAAAAAGTCACATCGAGGCCAAACGGAAGCAGGCCGATGGGAGGAAATTTACAAGATATTGTTTCCCCTAGAAGAAGTTCCTTCACCATGTAAGCCGCGGAAATCTTTCTAGTTCGAATGGCCGTGGCACAAATTTCTATGTGTCAGAATTAACGCTCCAGGCTAACCATTGCATAACCTACAGATTTCGAGGCAATACATGACGACATCGTACGGTCCCCGGAGTCGGAAGAGCTCACCAGCTATGAAGAATACTCTCGTAGAGAGCTGCCACGATTTTTTCGGGACGCTCTTGAAGTTGCCGTTGCAGAGGAAGCGCAGCCAATCGAGGAACGCTTGAGAAGCCGACTAGTTAGCATGATACAGGACTGTCAAGACCGAGTTTTTTCTGCATACAGGACCAGAAGCAGCAGCGAGAATCACTCGAGTCCGGACGTGTCGCAATGCACGCTGGAACACCCACAGTTGCCGTCCCTCGAGGAAGCAAATGCCAATATCTCGAAAGGGAGTGCTATCGATATTATTGATACATTATATCAACCAGCGCTACCTTCGGAGCTACTTTCTCATTCCAGCATCGGAATCCAAAGTTCCAAACCTTCGACTATGGACAAACAATCGGACTCCGGCTATGGTAGCGAACTGACGCTGCCGAGTATAGATGGCGATGGAACAACTGCATCTCAACTTCTCACCGCGCATAGTACTGAACAGCAGCTGTCTCCCCAACATTCTGCACAAAGCTATGCCCAAATGCCTGCGTTACGTCCGTCCTCACCTGAGAAAACCGAGGTGCCACGAGCGGATACCTATGCAACGCAGGCTATACTATCTTATGAATATAACAATTCCCAGCCCTATACTATTGATGACGCATCTTGGGGGGTTGGCTGGGACGCTGCCCTAGACCCTACTTCTGTATTCGATACTTTCTTATGTTCTATGGATGCTGGTGAATAAGCATATTATAGCACTTATATGTATAATAATTCCCGCTTATCTGAGGCTTCATTACCAGCGCTAATATATACTTTCTCGCCTGTAGGGTGTTTCTATAAAGAATACAAGTTTCTACTTAAAACCAGGATATAACTAGGGTAATAGAAGGGTTCTATTAGCTATAAAAATCTCTAGATAGATCATTTATGCCTTATTTAGTAATTAAACTACTAAAACCCCCCACTTTCCACTAGAAAAAGAGTGTTTCCGGCAGTAGGACTCTATATAAGCCCTGTAAAACCATATTTTATAGAAAGTTGGAGTATTTATAACAAGGACCCTGTAAAAAACAGCCTAAAAATAGTTCTAAAGTTGTTGGGATATATATGTCATATGGACCACGTGACCTTAGCGCCAATGACTAAGCAGCGATGAGCTTAACCTCATCGCCGCAACCTGTATCTAGAACCTCTTCTACACCTAGAAATACAACCACAGAACCACCGATACGTTACGATTACTAGGCCAGACCAGTGCACTAAAGTGTTACCAACAGAAGTGGGTCTTGGAATGAAGCTACGGAGGTAGAAAGTACCTAGGTAGGACTTAATACTAAAAATAGATATCGGGGCTTATTAACTATCTTCCGTGGAATTTCGAAAGATACCCGGATATCCTTAAGACATCTTGGTATCCATTCCTCTTATATATAATGGGTGGAATCAGGTAACCACCCGTAAAGGCTCTGGGTAGTAATCGTCCAGTTCCCAGGTTTGATTACAGTCCACCACCAAAAAGGGTCGGATCGGAATATCTTTCTACCGACCGCGGGGTAGCTTCCCTACTGTACTTCTTACGTGCAACTTCTGCCTTCAAACAAACCTTCATACGAGAGAAAATACCATTTTCTCTCCACTCTTTCTTCTAATAAACCCCCTATTCAGCCTCTTAAACATCTACCCAATATGGCAGAAGCAACAAAACCAAACCCTCAAGCGAACGACCCAGATGTCCCCAAAACTCGAAAGGCCTTCGTGCCTCTTGGTACAGCTCCCCCCCCACCAAATCTTGGATAATGACACACTGACATACCCCCCAGAGAACAACCCCGAAGTAATGAACTCCCTGGTCCACAAACTCGGTCTTTCACCCGCGCTCTCCTTCCACGACGTCTACAGCATCACCGACCCCGATATGCTGGCCTTTGTGCCCCGCCCCGCAGCCGCGCTCCTCCTCGTCTTCCCCGTCAGCGCCTCGTACGAAACATCGCGCATGGACGAAGATAAAGATAAGGCGGATTACGAGGGCAAGGGGGAAGGGGAGCCTGTCGTTTGGTATAAGCAGACGATCCGGAACGCGTGTGGGTTGATCGGTATCTTGCATGCTCTGAGTAATGGATTGGCGACGGAATTTATCGGTTCGTGATTCCTGCTTGTCTTGTCTTGCTTGGTCGGTTATCATACTTATAGCAGTGGAATGGGATAATGTTGATGGTTAATAATGGTGGGATTTGCAGAGCCGGATTCGGATCTCCATAAGCTGGTCAAAAATGCTATACCCTTGGCTCCGGCCCCGCGTGCCGATTTGCTGTATAACTCGCAGGCGTTGGAGAGCGCGCACCAGAGCGCGGCCACACAGGGAGATAGTGCGGCTCCGGGTGCCGAGGATAACATCGACCTGCACTATGTTTGTTTCGTGAAGGATGGGAAGAGTAATTTGTGGGAGCTGGATGGTCGGAGGAAGGGGCCGTTGAATAGGGGAGAACTGGGGGTGGATGAGGATGTGCTGAGTGAGAAGGCTCTTGAGCTTGGTGTGAAGAAGTTCTTGGCGAGGGAGGAGGCTGCTGGTGGTGGGGAGTTGAGATTTAGTGTCATTGCTCTGGCTCAAAGTCTGGATTGATATACACGGTGGTCGTAATGAAGATATGATGGGGCGTTGGGGGATTGCATTTATCGGACATGGATTTCTAGAATTGCATTGAAATAAAAGCCAGGATATTACACCAGGTAGTCTAGCTAGCTATCACCCAGCTTGAAAAAATAGAGACACGGAAGGGTACCGAGATAGCATGCAATCAGTGAACCTTTGCAGGTCCCGGTAGCCAAGCCTTAAAAGGGGTAACTCGAAGCAAGTCACATGACGACCAATACTCATGTGATTATGACTTATCTTTTTCGCCATTCTTCCTCGCAAGAAATACCCGAACAAAACAGGAGGTGGAATTGCTGGGCCATTGGTATGCGTGTGGGTCTTTCTTTTGCTAGGTTGTATCTATACTTGTATTAGTTAATAGTAGAGTGATAACCATAATACTTCTAGGAGCCAGCCGTTGTACCCACCAACCCGAGCTACATTTTCATTCCCCGCATTTTTAAACGTCTGAATTGGGCAAGAGTTCCAGTGGTGTCCTTGTGCTTATTCCATGTATTATATTGTAGGAAAGGCATAAAGAGTTAAACAAGATGTATAAACTAATTTGAAGGCTTGAAGGATAATAATGAACTACTTGTGCTATTTTACCGGATTTGGAAAATGTGTAAAAGGGGGGAGTTTCTCGGTTCACTTGTGGGGCGAGAAATGAACCCTGCGCCCGTGTCACCGTCACCAAATCAGATGAAATTTTGTGTCACCCTACCCCACTGTGGGGCTTCAGGCCTATATAGATGGCTCTCCACACAGCGCATATCACACCCACCTCCCATCTCGCAACCATTATAATTCTGAAAAATAGTAACCTCACATATGCGAATAACACCCTCCCTTCTCTTCGCTCCAATCTAACCAAATCAGCACTTTATCCGCCCTAAAAAGCAGAGAAACTCATTAGCAGGGCAGGCACAGTTGGTTGCATGATCGGTTCGCTTATACGGAGTAGGAAAGAGGAAGGTAAGGATGGGCGTGGAGAGAGCGATCGGATCGGACTGAGAAGTGGACAGCTGAGAGGCGAAGCTAAGTCCGTACGAAGTAAGTCCGTAACCCAGCACTTCGGGTCGAGCCGCCTTACCTGTATAGCATCCTTGTCAGGGCGTATTCTCCGAAGCATCAACGAATGTACTTAAACTTCAAACCGCTTGACTTGCGAAACCGCACTTTGTTTTGACCGCTTTTATGGATTTGGTCAAAGTCTTTCACCTTCGCCCACACGGTATAAAATAAGCATAAGCACTTTACCTAGTTAATGAGAAATTGATCCTCGCATTCTGCTTTGAGTCTGGTAACCCCTACTACTCTGTACTTGGCGTGGATCGATAGAATCCTACGTCTTAAAATGGCTATTGACATCATCCATACCCTAATGTAAATGCCTATGTAGAACCGCGAGAAGTATACGCCAAGCGAATTTCAACATGAGACTTCCCAGGTAAGGTAGTTGGAAGTCGAGTGGTACGGAGAATATTGATTTAAGGAGTAAAAACAAGCGAGTACCCCGTACCTTTCAAAACACTTTTAACTTTGATTACGACGCTTTTGCCAACCGCTTGAAAGTGGTTAGTCTTTCGTTTGCGTTTACCTACTGTAGGATACGATACGATAGAATACTGAACGAGAGACTGTCGATTAATACCCGGTCAAAGAGGGCTACCAGAGCGAGGCTGATGAGCTCGCGGGTTGAAGCCTAAAGAAGTAAGTTTCTCAACCACCATACCCGAGTACGGAGATGTCCACACGACTCGCACCCGCCGTACCGGTACCTACGTGGCTTTGCGCCAATCAAGCACTTAATAAAGCGAAACGGCCATACAATTTAACTTTCACCCCCAAACATACCCATTATTATTATCAACTAAACAGAAATATGTACATAGCAAACCAACAAGAGTCCGTGTCGTCGTTTCTGTTTGGGACCGACCGACGGCAGCACGGCCAAAAAAAGTAATGTTTCGCGATATCCCCGAAAGTTGATGGCCCGTTCGTTGAATCGTTGTGCTGTAGGTGGACTTTCGCAGACACCTACCTACAGTAGGTACATACCGTATCGTATGGCGGATACTTACAAGTATAAGATGTCCGCCACTTCTCTATCCCCTTTAATATCTTCTCAACATCCAATCCATCCTTCAAATACCCAATCTGTTCTGTCTCAAGCCTTGAAAGCAAGTCCGCCGTCTTCAAAAACAAAACAGACGGATATGTCTTCGCATCCTGCCATCACCAGAAAATCCTCAATATGTCAAATCTTAGAACTGGCTGCTGAAATCGAGCAATATGCCATCAAACTAGAGAAAAACCTCAAATCGTCCACGCCTTATTTCGCGTTCGACACATTCGCGTCTGCAGACTTGAACTCACCTGCTGTGCTCCAACCATGGCCTCAACAAGAACGGAAACGGGGGAACGGAGCGCCAGCTGCGAGTTGAATGGGGGAGGATATGACATGTCATGGAGAGGGGGTGGGGGTGGGGGGAGGGAGAGAGAAAGGCGCCGAGGAAGAAGAGAAGAGGCGGATTGATCGCTTTAGTACACTGTGTAACTGAGCCTGGCTGCCTGCCTGTCTTGTCTACTAGGACAGCTATCACGTAGGAGACGATAGGGGTATTTACTGGTTGTGATAATCGAGGAGAAGGAATGGCATAGCATAGCGGGGCTTTTAACAGCACTCGACATGGGGAACTGGTAGCATCTGATCTCGCCCTAGGATTGTAGGAGTAGAGAAGAAGCCATGGCGTTTTTCGTGTTCGTGGCGTTTAGGAGAGTTTTAGGAGATTTTTAGCGAAAAAAAGATAGATTGTTTGGTAATGGATTAATAAATAGATGCGTGAGAGGGATAGGAAATCAAAGTTTTGAATATATACTGCATGATAATTTCTGCCCTGCAGTTATTAACATGAGGTCGTTGATAGTGACAGGCGCTTAATGAATTTTGTTGACAGCTGTGCCAATCAGTATCATGAGATGTTGATAATTATACATATTGAGATACAATTACATGTTGTACGTAGGACTGGTGGAGACTTGGATCAAAAGGAATGGGGAAGCAGGGAAGTTGCAGATCCCTCGCTGGTGTCATGTGTTGTTAACTCCGAACCCCTGAATCTGGCGAACTAGCGCAGGATGCATATTTCGGCTATTGACATAAGGTACAGTGTAACCTCACCTCACCTACTATGCTTACCTATGCATCCTGGCCTGGTCCTGGTAGTGGTGTCCTCTCCAACATCTCCATCCTAAACACCACTGCAATAATGGCAACAACTTTCTTTCATCCCCGTCGGGTGGCGGTCCTACTCCTCGTCGCAGTCGTGTATGTCTACGCAGAGAAACATGCCGCGTCAATTGCATCCATGAGCATCCCCGAGATCGAGTCCAAGCTTCAGGTGAGACCCAGGAACACCCCTCCATTTTCGAAACCGCCCTGACAGATGCCATATCTAGGAATGTCCCCTTGTGCAAGACCTCAATAACTACAAAATCGCGACCTCTCCTCAGACCTCGACCCTAACTTCGCGCATCTTCGCAGTGCTGTTCCCCGGAACCCCAGCCGTCAATGCCCTCCTCGCGACCTTGTATATCTCGGGCCCTCCGAACTTCCTCCTCGCGCTATGTCCCCCAAACATCGACCCCGCATCCCTCTCGGTGATGGTTGCATTCGCGGTGGGAGGTCTGCTGGGTGACACGCTGTTCCATCTTCTGCCCGAGATATTCCTAGGCGAGGATGCGCCGGAACATGTGCGTTTCGTGTTGGTTGAGCCGAACAAGAACTTGTTGCTTGGGGTCGCGATTATGGTGGGGTTTGTCACGTTTGTTGCTATGGATAAGGGACTCCGGATTGCGACGGGGGGAGAAGGCGGTCATGATCATTCTCATGCAGCCGTGGAGGTTGTCAGACCAGCTGCTATTACCAGTGCGATAGAAGCTTCCCCTGCAAAGAGCACGCGATCACGGAAGAAGGAAAGCGGAACAAATGGGAAAGCATCTTTGGAGTTGGTGAAAGAGAACGAGAACGAGAAGGAAATCAATGCTAGCGTAAAGCTGGCTGGGTACTTGAACTTGATGTAAGGCTCTCGAGACGCGTACTTTGAGGAGCGACTAATGTTTTGCAGTGCCGATTTCACGCATAATATCACCGATGGACTTGCCATGGCGTCTTCGTTTTACGCTTCGCCCACCATTGGCGCAACAACTACCGTCGCAGTATTCTTCCACGAAATCCCCCACGAAGTAGGCGACTTTGCGCTCCTGATTCAATCCGGCTTCTCGAAACGCGCTGCAATGGGCGCACAGTTCGTGACAGCCTTGGGAGCTCTACTAGGTACCGTCATAGGTATCGCTGTCCAGGAATACGGTGGTAATAGCAGCCAGGGGTCGGATGGTCGATTTGACGGCCTTCTCGGTACAAGCTTGACGTGGGGCGACATGCTTCTTCCCTTTACTGCAGGCACGTTCCTATATGTCGGCACCGTGGCAGTCATTCCGGAATTACTAGAGACTGGTAAGGATAGAGGGGCTGAATTGAAGAAGACCGCCCAACAATTCGCCGCTATGGCTACAGGAGCTGGAATTATGCTCTAGTAAGTGTCCCTCTACCCGGATTCGGACGATCTCGTTAACATACATGCAGCATTTCTTGGTCATAGATGAGTATTGTAGAACTCCAAGGTAACATAATCCACGATCGATGGCGGGTTTATACAGCGGAAGATAAAAGCCTCGTCTCAAAAGCGGAGGAAGGCGCAATATCAGGGCACTGCCCCTTGTATATTACACCGACCCAGGGAAATCAGCTTACCTTGTTCTCAGCTGCAGCTCATCATCAAACTTTAAATCTTTACTGCCTCTTCTGATTCCCTTCATTAAAGAGCCTACTGTTTTACGCCGCTGCCAAATTATGCCATCTTTCCAGGTCCCATCTAATCTTTTTTCTGTGAATCAAACCATCCACATAATTATAATTCATATCAAAACTCTAATAAAACACAAAAGTGCTTTAACTAAGAACCTTTTAAATTTCAAGCAATTATAACAACGAAAAAGCACACAGAAAAGTATTATTCAACACTTCAAAAGGGGGGCTGCCACGTGATCATGAACTACAAGTACCTCGGCTCCCGCTAACCTCAGCCTCGTCGAATCGCAACTTCATCAAAACAACCTCCCACTATCCACCCCCAACAACATCCCATGAACTCCCCCCAACCCCCAAAATGGAGTTCCTAACAGCCCTCAACTCCCCCCTCGACGACCACAAACCCTCCCTCTTCGAACTCCTCTCCGAAGCCCAACTCAGCGCTCTCATCCCCCCCTCCCTCCGCTACCTCCTCACAATAGCCACACACCGGCATCCCCGCTACCTCCTCCGCATCCTCAACTCCTTCGATGAAATCTACGCCCTTCTCATCCTCCTCGTCGAGCGCCACTACCTCAAGACCCACGGCGGGGGCTTCACCGAGAACTTCTACGGCCTGAAACGCGAAAAGGCTCTCTCGGTCGGCGAGATTACGCGCGCGAATATAGGCGCGCCGGCACATGTACGTGAGGCGTTGAAGCTGCGTAGTGGGGATATATGGAGGAATCTTGCGGTTATGGTCGGGGTGCCGTATCTAAAGAGGAAGCTGGATGAGAGCTATGAGATTAACGCGCCGCGGGCCCTGCTGGGCGGGAACTACAACCGCCTGCCTGCGCGTCCGACCGTACGCCAGCGCATCCTGCATTACTATAGATGGTTCTTGCGGAACGTGTATCCGAGTGTGAACGCGGCGTATTATTTTGCGGTGCTGGTGTTTAACGTGGCGTATCTGTTTGATAATAGCAGGTTTCATAGTCCGTTCTTGTGGTTGATTGGGACGCGGATGAGGAGGTTGGGGCAGGAGGATTATAAGGCTATTGCTGCGTTGGGTGAGGTGAAGCCTGGGGCTAAGGGCGGGAATTTGGGCGTTAATAGTATTTTTAGTCCGAGGGTTATGGGGGATAAGGTGTTGGGAAGCTTGAAGTTTTTACTACCGACGAGTATCTTTGCGCTGAAGTTCCTGGAGTGGTGGCATGCGTCGGATTTTGCGAGGCAGTTGTCGAGGAAGGCGGCGGAGGGTATCGAATTACCACCTCCTGTGATATCTGGATTGTCGACGCTGTCAACGAGGTTCGGACCGGCTGGGCAAAAGAAAGCAGCAGTGGCTGAAGGCTCGGAAAAGGAAGACGGAGAAAGAGAGCTCAGGAACCCGCCCATAGCGGCAGCATCTTTACTTCCCATCTACACGGTGCCCATCCCAGAAGATTCGGAATTATGTCCCATCTGCGAGACGGAAGTTACAACGGCAACAGCATGTCAGACCGGCTTTGTGTTTTGCTACACATGTATACATCGATGGGTGGAGGGAAACCACGACAAACAAGAAGAGTTTATGAAGGGGAAAGAAGGGAAGTGGGAGGATGGCAAGGGACGTTGTGCTGTTACTGGCAGGAGAGTCCTTGGTGGGACGGAAGGCTTACGGCGGATCATGATATAATGAAACACTCCTGAAATTTGGGGCTATGTTCTCTTTGCGATATACTCCTTTTAACGAACATGAACGAACGGGTGTATATTATGGCACATCTGGGAGATGTACTTGCAGTATTAGACTGACCGAACGCAACCGCAAGCTATCGGTTTGGGTGGACACCCAGTGGAAGAGCTACCTCAGGTAGGTCCTCGGAAAATGGCAGCTAGCGGAAACCTCCCCATTTCAAGTGAGAAAGGGTGCGAGTCCACACGGCGATGAATCTCGGCAAGTGCATCGAGTTATTGGTTCGATTTCCCTTTGCCGCCGGCGCCTGTGAAGATTTGTAGCAGGCAGTTTTATCATGTCATCACTTCACTATGTATCCATGTTTCCCAGCGCCTTAAGAATTTGTCACATGTATTGAGGTTTATTTCCTTCGAGCCCTTGTGTTCTGCGTACAAAGTTTTCTCATCGCTGCCGTTTTCATGCTTGTACTTGTGTACAGACTTTATCAATCATGCTTTTAGCATACATTGACAATCATCTGATAATCCCACACCAATAATCCGCGACAACGGTCTGGTCTACACATCCGACTCAACCACCGACATTGAATCTCCAATCTACGTCTGATTCCTCTACACAATGCAGACACCCATCGCGCCCAGGTTTCAACCTATCCATATGATTAATCTCTTCCTCCAGAACAACCCTCTGCATCCGCCCCAACGCCTCGCTCACCTCTCCTCGGAAACTCGTCATATTACAGTCACCGTGCCGCTCGACCCTGTCCCCGTGGACCCGGTCCCCCGACGTGTGAACCTCAACTCCACGCATCCTCGATACCAGCTCTCTGATGGCGCACCTGATATCGCCTGCTGACTTCGCCGGCCACAACCCGATCGCGTTGTAGCCGAGCACGAGCGATCCGTAGATGGTGGAATCGCAGACCGCGAAGTCGAATTCACAGCGTATGCTTTTGCGGCGCGTGTAGTAGTTCGTTTGCTCGTAGCAGATGCTGAGGAGCGCTTTGATGGTGCGTTTTCGGACCCTCACCATTCGGTCTAGTCGACGTTATTAGCACATGTCGAGAATCATACTGTACATGTGATTTTTTTCTTTCCTCGCGCATGTCTTAACATACGTACCAAAGATTTTCGGCGGCCAAGGTCCGCGTAATACCCCCCCTGAAATACACCACTGGCCATGCTTATCGAGATACATACTCTTCACCATATGTGTCGCGAGATTCTCAAACACCTCATTCCGGCCAAAGACCCACGCGATAAACAACCAGTTCTCCTGCCCCGGCTTCACCGACTCCACAGCCTCATCCGCGAGACACCGCGGCAGAAACACCGTCACCAGATCCACGCAGTCGTAATCGTTGCACAGCGTCGCCACATGCAGGAGGGTTCGGTATGGCAGCTGTTGCGGGACGTCTCGGAACTTCAGGTGGGTGATGGCGAGGAGGATTATCAATGCATCGGAGTCGATTTTGCGGAAGTCGAGCTGCGGGACTGTGGGGTGCAGGAGGGCTTTCCAGGTGGGGCTTGCGAGGGATAGTGCGTGGGATGAGACGAGGACTGTGGCTTCTGTGCCGTCGTTGCTGGAGGGGCTGGAGTTAGCTTTCTGAGACAGTGATGAGGGGTCTTTGGGTATTCGGGTCGGTGGGGTGGGAGAAGAGAATGGTGATGAGGGACGGGGTTCATACAATGCGACTAAGATGCGCACGTCGCCGTTGCCAAAGGTGAACTGAAGATTCGATAGTTAGTACCGCTTGATGATCTTTCTTCATTCATGAGTGTGGTCGACAGTAACCTAAATGGCGTGAAGGGTTCTTGCAGTAGAGCTTCCAGACCACTCGAAGTTGAAGGGATTCGAGTACTTATGATCTTACCTTCGGGCTGGTGAGGCTGTCCTCGTCAATGGGCATCGCCATGGTGGCATTTAGCTGGCGCTCAGCAGAATTGAGTTTGAGGGGTCTTGGGGATTTGAAGGAGAAAGAGGTTCAGGAAGGGATAGAAGCGCATTTTAATTGCTTTAAGATCAGTGAATGGCTTTCGGGGTGTTGGGGCAGAATGTTAGAAGCTTGTGCTTTAGCAAGGGAGAAATTTAAGGGCGTTTTTGTTGAATTCACTTTTAAAGATGTTTAAATCTAATCATCTACAAGCTTTTAACATTCAGTCTCTGTAATCTTTCGGTGTATAGGTAGCTGCTATTTGTGAAATGATTATCGTCTAGCAATGTAATTGACAGTCCTTATTAAGTCCACAGCTGGCGACACCTTCATATCTTTTCACGGCAGTTCACATCCATTTATCTCTTTCTTCTTACATCCGTTATGTGCTAAAGAAGTAATCAATTGCTGCTATGCTATGAACAGTGTTCACAATGGCATCCACCGAGTTTGCTACTGCCGTACTTCTCGTGACTTTTACCCCTCTACCGTGTGGATTTCCCGATCTCCAGTTCAGATGTCTCTGTTTAGGACCAACTCTGTCAGCTTCAGCCGCTGAATTAGCAAACGTTCGAAATGATCTGGACCTGCAATCTGAATCTCCTCTTGCAAAACTGCGGCGACCTTGGCCCCTATATTGTTGTTGCAATCGTTGTGGTTTTCTTGGCAGTGGCGAGATACAGTAGTTTCCATTACTTCAACTCTTAAAGTTTCCAGTTGCTTAACTAGCTCCTTGATTGAGATGGTGATTGATCCCGGGGCCCGCTTCGGCCATAGATCAACCAAGACGAGGGCTATTGTGAGGGACCCGTAGACTAACATGTCGCACCTTCCTTTCTTGTGACGGCATGAGTGGCTAGCCGAGCGTTGCAGGGACATAATCTGTTCGACTTGTGTGTAGGGAATCTCGAGTAACAAGCCAATAATAGAGTTACGCGCGAGCTTGATCCGCTCTGATGGGATTATTAGCAAGTTCCCTGTCACTTTGTAGTCAAGAGGTCAAACTCACCAAGTATGCCGGGAGGCATGTATTCTTTTAAATCGCTGGCACCAACATGGCACTCCCCGCTTTCATCCACTTCGATCTCTTCCATCAACTTCCTCACCAGGACGTAAAAGGTACTCTCTAGACCAAAGACCCAAGCAATAAAAAGCGCATGGCCTGTCTCTGTCCCTACAGCTGTATCTAGCCCATCCACGAGCCAGGTGGTAAATAGCCACGGCTGCACCAGCTGCACGCAATCATACATGTCGCAGAGCACAGCTACCTGTAGCAACAGCGGGAACTCAGGCTTTAGCGGAACGTACTGGAATTGTAAATGCACGATATGCAGTAGAAGAAGCAGAGCATCCCCGTCATCGTCGCTGAAGTCTAGCTGTTTCGCCATCGTATTTTCGGGTTTTTGTTTGACTTGCAACACTTCATCGGTGGGTGGGTTATCATTCGAACGATCCTCTCTTGCCACTCCTGCAGCGTTAGACTGCTCCTTGCTTCGTTCTTGTCCTCCGTCAACCGTCGCCTTGCTTTTGGTTGGCGTCGACGAATCGCAAAGTTGCTCGAATGGTGGATAAACAAACTTCTTCCATCTAGAGAGAGTCAGTACTGTATTTCTAACGAGATAAACATAGTAGCGGGAAGTCCCATGGTGTGTATGAATAAAGATAAAGGCTAGTTACACAGGGCTCGCGAAGACCAACGCGCTGGAGCGAACGCTTCCAATTATTCGTTTTCCGCGGTAGGTGGCGATGATCTGCAAATCACCAGAGTCGAATATAAAAGGGTTCTCAGGAACCGAGAAGAAATCCTTCAAATTCATGGTGGGCGTCTGCTTGTTGAGTTTGGGCTGGGTGGGTGGCAGGCGGAAATGAAAAGTTGTCGTTGTAGGAGATACGAGAGTCAAGGACAAAGGTAAAGGCTTGTCTGGAAGGCTGAGAGGCGGTTTGATTTATAGTCCGCTGGGAAATTGAATTTCTTGTGGTATTTGAAGGGCAATGTGTAATTCACGCGAGGCGGCGGGTGTAAGATGAACTCCTATCTTAAGCGAGAAGGTTTTGAATCAGGTCCTTAGGAGAATTTAGATCTTCAGGTAATATAGTCGCAGAGATCAATGGATGAGTTTTCTTTACAAAGAAATGATTTCTGCTCTATCGTGATTGCGATTGATTTGCGCAATTAACGCGTACAGTGAGGTAAATTGACTATGCCAGATTCTCTACACTCCCCCGATCGTTTCACATCTACTCTCGTTCTTAACCGCTACTAGCATGAGCCTTTAAGCCTGTTCTGATGCATCAACAGTCCCATTTCTATTCATTCCGTGAGCAGGGAGTCGAAATCGAAAGTGGCAGAATCGATAAGGCGTGAGATATCATCCTCCAGAGTTAAGCACCCTTCATATTGGTCACCATAACAGAACTGGTGATCATCGTCACTGTCTACTAGTTCTCTCTGAAACTCGGTCAAGCCTTCCTTTATAACTCTTATGCTTGCACAGAGAGTAAAGGTATCTTGAGGTGGGGGCCACACTCCGTAGTCTCTGAGTTTGAGGCATAGAGAGCCGTACCTAGTAGCGCGGCACTTGGAATCATCGTACTGGCATTGCATAAGGGCGATGCAGCTAAGCTCAGTGTAAGCTGCATCGAGAATATCTCCCAAGAGTTCTTGACGTTTTGACAGGAGGCGCTCTATACAAGTAACGAACCAACAATTAGTGACCTTCCCATCTCTGTTATTAAATTGCTACTCTGTACTCACCTAGTACTCCAGGTGGCATCTGTTCCAAATCAATAACTCGATACGGCTCGCCGGAATATCCGCTAAATTTATGGACCCCAAATTCATCAATGAATAGCCTTTCAACTGCCCGCAGAGGTACTTGATCCCACATTTCCCCCTCCGGTCGAAACGCCCATGCCACGAAAAGGAGCATCTCCAGACCCACCATCTCTATCTCAGGATCAAAAGTCCACAGTGGGATCCAGGGTATAACGAGCTGAATACAGTCGTACTTGTCGGACACAGTGGCGAGTTGGAACAAAAGGTCAAAGGACAACTCCTCAACAGGAAGCTCTGAAAACTGGAGATGTGCAATACGGAGGAGGATCAAAAAGGCGTCTGCATTGTCTTCGGTGAAGTCCAGCTCCTTGGGTTTCGAGGCTTGACTGGTTCGTTGCTTCTTGGCCGCTCTTGAAGACAGAGTTTCCTCACCAACACCATCAATTCCCACCGTCTCCGCTGCGACGTCTACACCGCTTGTCTCTTGCGCATTTTGGGATCCTCCAGTCGTCCCTCCTTCTTCACCCGTGGCGGGCAGTGGATTCCAAGGCGGGCAAATGAACTTCTTCCAGACAGGGCTTGCGAGCATCATGGCCGATGTAGACACCTTGCCCGTAACACGTTTGCCCTCGTACATTACGACAATGGTGAGGTCGCCGCCTTCGAAGTCGAATGGGTTTTTGATTGCACCAGCCATAACTGTGGCCTTCTGCCGGAGATGGAGAGTGGAGTCGGAGAAGGGAGTTGAGAGTTTGATGCCCGTTCTCGAGGAGGCGAAAAGCTTGGGAGAGTGTGTGAATTTCTCAGATGGTGGAGTTGCGAAAATCTAAGGTCGATGGAACTTTAAAGTCATATTCAATTATATTAGTGGTATCACGTGCGCTAGACGGAGACTTTGAGGTGAATGGCCTTAAGTAATGTAAGTTGATTGGAGAAGGGGGAAATCATCTTTATATTGGTGACATAGGGATAAATCATTCTGCGGAAGAAACCATCAGACCTATTTTTACTTCAAGCGTCACGTTGAAAGAGAAGTTGTGAAGTATAAGTGTAGTTGCCAGGATCTTGTTCTTTAGCTACAAAGTTGTGCTAATTACCTTTCCTTCTGGACGTGCCTCTTGATACCATGTCTACGCTTCCGTTCTATTCTCATATCCAGCAATATCTCCTCTTGCCAAGATCTCCTTGCCTAGAAGAGCATGATACTAATCCAGAGACGTGTCAGTTCTCAAATCACATAAACCGCACATCATATGATCGTTATGCGAGACCGTGGTAACCTTGGGCAGATCAATCGCCAGGATCTGCTGTGCGACTTTATCGACGCTGAGGAGCACATCACCGCCACTTTTATGAAGCTCTAGAAGCTCATCAAGACTTCGAACGAGACTCCTGTGGTAGGCGGGTTCCACGGAAGTGATGATATTGGGGTATTGATCGATTCGCGGAGGCGGATTTTCGAGAAGTTTTCGGATTACAACTCGACGCGTCTGAAGCATGTTTTCTAAGGGATGTCAGCAATCTACACCCCGCAATCCATAATGTCTTAAACCATACCGAGAACCTTGGATGGCATTTTATCGCTGAGTAGCTCCCCATGGGGGCCAAATGCATTGCCCTTGCCATCGATTGAGATTTCTCTCCAACTCACAGCAGCGGAGTTCTGGACACCAACCCTGTTTCGAAATTGCCAAGAGACGCACATACAGTACACATTGCATCGAAACTTGGCATGGGCCTCCTCGCCATCAGCAAGCCATTTGAAGATCCAGGGTTGAACTATTTTAGTACAATCGTATTTGGCACAGATGACTGTTATCTGGTGGAGAGTTTCAAGTGGCAAGGACGTCGGAACATTAGGGACCTCGGAGTGGACGATTCGTAAAACAAGGAGAAATGAAAAAGCATCCTCCTTGAAGCTGAGCTCGGACACCGGTTTCCTCCTGGGCGGCTCGAGTTGAGTCTTCCACTTGGGACTTGCGAGAGCCATGGCTTGAGAACAGACTTTTCCGTAAAGGACTTCTCCTTCTCCCATGGGAGTGAGTGCAATGCTGACATTTCCTCCATTGAAGCAGAAGTCGGTGGCGCGGATGTTGTTTGTTGAAGTCATGGTTGAGTGTGTGTCGACGGGGATGTAGGGGTCTTGAAGGATAAAAGACTTTTGGAGAGGCGGATGTTGAAAATTGTAGTTCTAAGTTGTTGTTACAAGTTGTCCAAGTTATGGCTGAACTTTATATTCAACAATGCGTTCCGGTTTACTCGTGAATCCATAATCCTAGGGATTCATGAATTCCCTACTTCGTAAATGATTCTAGGCAGTTTACTCGTGAATCTAAGCTAAGATTCATAAGTGAACTAGTTTATACGTAAATCAGGACTACGAACTGGTGTAAGGTGCATGCAGTTCTAGTTATTGAATGAATGCCTGATTGTAATAACAGCTTCTGGTGTCTAATGATTGTTCACTCTTATGGACCATCTCCTTGCTTGACGCTCTAACCCTCACTATGCCATTGACCCAAAACACGATGTTACTTTTCATTTGGCTCAAAAGACGATACATGCAAAGACCTAAGCATTTCGTCGATGAGACTCCTCGACTCCCAATGAGACCCAACCAATGAAGGCAGCTTCCTGTGATCCCTTGACTGCTGTGATCGGCGTAACAAATATAGCTGCTGCGGATTATCTGATGACAATTCTAATACCCGGCCATACCACGCTCCTCCCGCAAGTCGAATCATTTAGTAAGACTTAGCAGCTCTTTGGTGAAGTGCTGTCGATAATCAGGCGCCAGAACAGGGGACGGGATATTTATGATGATCTTTGCGACTTTGTCCTGAAGCTCCTCGATAAATCGACCACATGCCCGATGATCATTCTGCGTGCGTGAATCGAAATTTATCATGGGCAAGGAGACGTCAATAATGCTCCCGCAGTAGATACCTGCTTTCCATTGCTCGTGCAACGAATCCCCATTCGGCAGCACCTCCAGAACAGAACTGCGTATTATGATATTGCAGTCTTCGTTGCCCTGCAAACAACCTTTGTTTTTAAAGTCATACCAAAAGTGTGAATAGAGTTCAAAGAGCTTGGTAAGTGTTCTGCTGCGGATCGCAAGGAAGTTTTCTAGGTCGGCTGATTAGTATCCAATGGATTCATGAGACAGTCTGGTGGTTTGAAAGTAATCTTACTAGCGACGCCTTTTGAATTTGGAATCAAGTGCGACAACTTTGCTCCCGAAGATGTGAGGCATTCCGGGTTATTCCCTTGGGTAATCTTCATATTTTGCAGCAACTTGTTAGCCAGCATGTCGAAGATAGGCTGTCTTCCAAACACCCAAGCGATAAACAGATAGCCCTCATTGCCCTCTTTGAATGCAAATTTTACCTCTTTCGGAAAGATGCCATCTTTCCTCTTGTAATTAAACCACTTCGAGAGCCAAGGTTTAACCAAGTTCACGCAATCGTACTTATGACAAAGGAAAGCAACAAAGAGTAGCTGCTTATACGAGAGTTTCGAAGGAATAGCGGCGAACTTGAGATGCGCGATTTGCAATAAGAGAAGGAGAGCCTCGCCATCATCATCCTTGAAATTGATATCTGCGATCGCTGCATTCGACTCTACCTGTGGACCCGGACCCGTTTCCTCTGTCTGGTCTGCGACAATTCGGGGGAATGGCGGGTATACGAATTTGTGCCAGGCAGGACTTGCAAGGCAGAGAGCTTGTGAGCATACTCTACCCTTGACGATGTGCCCTTTGTAAGTTACCGTAATGTTGACGTCGGCAGACTCGAACGTGAACAGGTTTTGCGCGTCGGCCTCTGTATCGGTGCTTGGCTCGACTTTGAGGATGGTGGTTGGAGAAGAGGACGCCATGATTGCTCGATTCTATGGACGTATTAGTTTGGCATCCCTGGCGTGCATCATCTGTAGACATGAAACTTACGTGATAATTAGAACGGGATCGAGGTGAGGTGAAGGTGGAATGGCCTGCGAGAGATGAAGTTTGCACAGTAAATCCCGCGTTTTTGTCTGCTGGTTTACGCCGCTTGATTTGAGGGTAAAGTTCTCTGGCCAGTTTGGCAGTTCCAGAAGACCTGGGACTAAAGATGCTGCAGTACAGTTTCAGCAGTTGGCGGTTCGAACCCTTGAAAGACTTGGTTGCGGCTTTTCATTGTGGAAAGTGTAGGTAAGGTAAGTCTTGATTCTGTTTAAAAACAGAAAGACTAGTGAGGGGGAAGGAGAGAAGGAGAGAAGGCGAGGTGTAAATAGCAAGCGATGAAATTTGATATTCTTACACCTAAAGGGTTGCCAAATTCACTGCACGTGATGGCTCAGCAGATATCTTTCACTCTAACCATTCGCGCCTGACCGGATGCTTTGATCCGCAAGTATGAAGTTTTCGCAGATGCCCAAATACAGTAGAGTTTCTAAAATTGTCAAGCATTATTCTTTGACATGTTGGTCACCATCACGTGGGGTGACTCTGCAAGGGGTCAAACGGCTTTCAGTGTCATGAGGCTCGTTGTTGCCTAGATGCAGGTCGACAGGAACATCCACGAAGAGCCTTCTGAGTCTTAGAGCCTTCTTAACACGGCTTAAAGCTTTGAATCTTTCCCTATTAAACAATCTTCAACACACCTCATTATCCTGTACTGTGCCACATTCCAGACAGCTGCAGCCTGCAGCCTTACTTGACTCCAGATTTGCCAGATTCCCACCACAATGCCCTCACTATACAGTATGAGCGCCATGGCGTTCGCCAGCCGCACTGAACGCGCTCTCGAATATGGCAAAAGTTCGTTGGACAGCGGAGATACTCTTGTGATCCTACACCCCGAGGACTACAAACCTCTCGACGCAACGGGCTTCCCTCTCAACAAGGAACTCCGTGTTCATTCCAAAAGGCTGATTTCAACGGGATCTGAGAAATTCGAGAAGATCTTTTCTGTGGATGTTCAACGAGCTGCCCGCGAATTTCATTACGCTGATGGTCTTCCCAAAGGCATTGATTACATACTCGACTTGCGACTTGTGGCACCCGTGAACCTGGAAGATGCCGAATTATCTGGGGATGTGTCAGAGCAGCTGATCTCCGAATTGAGGTGTTCGAGGGGAATTCGTTCTTGGTTCAGCAGTCAAGACCGTTATGACGTCCCGTCTAACCTCGTCGATGGTCGAGATGCAATAGCTGCTACCAGTCCAGAAGTGCTAGCAACATCTTCCGAAAAGAAAGTGCCGTATCATAGATCGCGCCAGTCAACAGATGCTTATACGGCAAGCCAAAATTCAAAGAGCCAGTATGCAGAAATGCATGATGCACAAATCACCAACGACGACTGTAAATTTCATTCCGATATGCTCTATGTACTGAAGATCAGTGCCCAAGAACACCCACCTTCCACTCAAACTGTTGGTACCAGTGAGCCCGCGGTGGATGCTTTAACGCTTGACGATGTGTTGGAGTATTGTCCGATCAGGTATCGCATTGGAATTGAGCATTTGCTGCAGATCATCGAAGGTAGAGAACCGAAATGGTTGGATTCGGCTCCCAAAATCTGGACTTTGTATGTTGTTGCAAGATACTTTGAGTGCACCTCCTATGTTGTAAGTTCTCCCAAATCATCTAACTTGCAGTCGTCTCTTGTAGATCCTTTGCTGATTAAAACAGACTGATCGAATCTCCGCATGGATGCTAGCGCCCAAGAACGAATTGTTCTTCGAGGTCTTGCCGGAAGCTAGCTTAAAGATGGGCTTTGGACTCCAAAACACAATCATTACTCGTGCCGCATTTGGAATCCTCGTATCTGAAGAAGCATTACGAATATCCACCTCCTCCGGGTATGCAGAAATTCCAAGAGGTCTGCTTGATATCGAAGAAACGCGAATGCTCCGCACCCGCGAAACCCTGGAAGATGTGTACATGGACCGTATTCAACAGGCAGGCGAGCAATTCTACAATCGAGTCAAGGGCACATGGCAGGAATTGTCCGATTCTGATATGAAATGGCTGAGATGCCTTCCTGAATGGGAAAAGATTAACCAATTCAAGGATCGCCTCTCGACGGTCGAAGAAAAGGAGCTACAGCAACACATGACTGAAGTTGTTGTAGATTTAGAGCAAACTATAATTGCGTATGTTCGTGGCGCCATCATCCACTGTCTCTACGAAGGCCTCTCAGATACGCAAGAATCGACCGCGAACTACCACCGACGAGCGCAACATGATGTCCGGCCTTATCTTGTGAATTTCAAGATCATCTACGACACCTTCACCATGCAAGAGCGTACCATGACGCGCTTCTTCTGGCAAATCCTATCAAACATTCCATTATCGACCAACGCGTTCTCTAACTGGAAAGATTTCCACAAATCTCATGTCGTGAAAAGAAATGATGTTTGGATCTGTGAACAGCACAACATCCAGAACATTTCGACGGCTACGTTGAAAGCAAAATTGCGCTGGTTTAATGATGTCGCTGAAGACGCTACACACAGTTCGGGGTTTACACCAGCACCTTCAAAGCCCGAGAATGATGAAGAGACGTTCGAGAAGTTCAGCCTGGAGGGATTTTTCGGTCAGGTTAAAGGTCATATCCAGGGTGTTTGCCAGACCATGCTTAACAGGGGTGAGATGGATTGGGCAGCTACAACTGATACTTTGCTGTGTCTGTCGGACAAAGAGTGGAGTTGTCTGCCTGATTGGGAGGAGCGAGGAGTGGTCATAGAAGAGCCAGAGAAAGACGAGAATACGAAGGAGGAGTCTGAGCTGACTGATATGAGTGATTGGGATGGGGCTGATGACGGAAGTATGAGTGAATGGGACTTGCTTGACGAGTAATGGGAAATGATTTATGCTTGGGAACTTGGGAGCATCGGATTGGGGAGTAAGTGCTAACTTCTAAGTGTGTAAGGATATGGATTTTGACGGCGCCCCAAAGAGTACATTGGCAAGTTTGCAGGGAATAATAGAGCTTGATACATGCAGGATTTTTGATGTAATCACCCAACGAAGATTTTATTAAAATAATCAAGATGTCTGACCCACGTGAGCAGGTTTTCGTACTCCTCTGCTGCCTGCCTTGCCCCGCACTTCAGCCTCGCCGACAAGGCTACTCCGTACAGTATAACGAACCATTTCACCTCAATCTTCCTTCCTCCTTTCCAAACCAGCATCACAACTTGAACTCTACAACCGCTAACATGCCCATCCCAGTCCAAATAGTAAACGGCAAAAAGACCTTCACGGTCCTCGGTACCTAGTTCTCTCCTCTCCCCTCCCTCTCTCCCCTCCTTCTCCCCACCTAGATCACAAACCCAACTAACAAACACCATCCAGAAAACAACCCCGAAGTAATGAACGCCCTAGCCTCCAAACTCGGCCTCTCCCCCTCCCTCCAATTCCACGACATCTACTCCCTAGCCGACCCCACCCTCCTAGCCCTGATCCCGCGCCCCGTGCACGCCCTGCTAGTAATCCTGCCCCTCACCCCAGCCTGGCACGCCAACCGCGTCGCTGAAGACTCCAGCTACCCTGCACCACCCCCTTCCCCTGCCCCTTCTACATCCGCTCCAACATCCACCCCAGAATCAACATCCACATCAGAATACGGTACCGGCCAAGACTCAAAATGGAGCAACATCCTCTGGTTCAAACAAACCATCGGCCACGCATGCGGCAGCATCGGCCTCCTGCACTGTGCGATCAACGGCCCAGCGAGACACTACGTCGAGGATGGCAGCACGTTTGCGAAGATCAGGGAACGGGCGATTCCGTTGGGTGTTGAGGAGAGGGCGCAGATGCTGTATGATGATGGGGAGTTCGAGGTTGCGCATCAGAGTGTGGCCGAACTGGGGGATACGGTTGCGCCGAGTGCGGAGGTATTTCCTTCTTTCTTTCCTTCCCTTCCCTTGTTTCCTTCCCTTCCCTTGCTTTCCTTGCCTCTTCCTATAAAATTCATTCTGTGGGAGGAAAAGGGGGATAAGAATATCACTAACAGCTAAAATAGGACGGCGATAAACTCGGCCAGCATTTCGTCGCCTTCGTCAAAGGCGATGATGGAAAACTGTGGGAGCTGGAGGGGAGTCGACCGGGTCCGCTCTTCCGCGGCACACTTGCTGCCGATGAAGATGTGTTGAGTGAGCGGGGGCTGGCGTTAGGTCTGGGTAGGGTTATTGAGATGGAGAGGGTGAGTGGTGGGGGGGATTTGAGTTTAGTGCTATTGCTCTTGCGGGGAAGTGGGATGATTAGTAGAAGTATAAGTGGGATGATGTTGATTTTTTTCTTTGAGGGTGAAAAGGATAAAGGAAATACCGCTTTTCTGGGTGGAGGGTGGATTTGGAGTTGAGAATCTACTTGTACATGCTACGCATTCTCCGTACACCAGAAAGGCTTTAGGAAAACTGGGATAATAGTTACATCTCTAATAATCTCCCAACCTATAGAACATCTATATCTAGACCTTTGTTAAAATTAGTTAATACCTCTTATGCATAAAGGAAAAGAGACTTTACAGTAAACCCTACTTATATCTCGAAAGTAGAAGTAGCAAAATAAACTTCATCTCACCGCCTATTTTTCATTTTTAAGAAGTGCAACAGCCCAGTAGCGCCAAACAACAATCGCCATCCCCTAAATACACCTACTATACGCCTTTTCAAAACAAAAGCACCACTTCTTAACTTCAACCCCTCAAGACCTCCAATACCCCTACATCGCCTACACTAAACCGCCTCACCTCCCGCTACTACATAATCAACCAGCATAATGATCATGCTCCCTCATATACCTATCCAACCCCGCCCGACCATACATCCTCCTCGGCGCCCCCTTCCCGTCTCCAAAGCAATCCAGGATACAGCTCACATAATCCGTAACAGCGCTCAGCGCCTCCACACTCAACGGCGTGCCGTTCGCACGCGCAACAACCACATCGCCCACCCCGCCCTGCCAGCGCGGCGGCGCGAACCCAGTCACTGGGTCG